>JBAMYA010030435.1:0-16007 GCA_037176975.1 Arrhamphus sclerolepis | reverse complement strand
CAGCAGCAGCAGCAGCAGCAGCAGCAGCAGCAGCAGCAGCAGCAGCAGCAGCAGCAGCAGCAGCAGCAGCAGCAGCAATCATTTGTTGAAGATCTTACTTCCTTTCTACCAATGCTTCTGCGGACCCGAGCACCAACCCCTTCTGCTTGCTCCACACTCAGAACAATTTTTTCCACGTTTCTCACATTCATTTTCACTGGGAAATACTTCACTAAGCACTGCAAAACACAAACTTCACATAAGTGTTCAGGATCATGTTAATAAAGAAGCTAATTAATAAGCAATAAAATTGTGCTGCTGTAGCCTGGAGAAACAGTTTTTCTCTGTTTCTTCATGAAATCTTCGTTTGAGTTTTTTGTTTTTTTTCTGTTTAACTATCTTTTTTTGTAACATTTTCCTGTGCTGGTCTGGATGGATTTCAGCTGTTTATTCTGGCACTCTTTAACCTCTGTATGCCACAACAAGATAAAGCTGTTTACTTAAGGAAACAGCTAAAGGAGTTATCCAAATTCCAACTAATGACTGAAATAAGACCCCAATTTATTTTTACTTATTTCAATTACAGTGCAAAAGTATAATCTTACATTGAGTATTTTTTAAGTATTAGTTCCTTTCAAACCTTTTATATTCTAAGATGAGAAAATAAGGTAATTTGATGGGCAATCGTCTACAACACAGAAGGAAACGGATCATATCTTTAGATGATGATGCTTTATGTAATATAACAGAATAAAATCAAGACCACTGTGACTGAAATGATCATCATTTAAAATATATTTAATCAGTGTTTACAGCCTCATGTCTGTTCCATACTCTCACAAACTCATAGGAGTTTGCAGTGCCTGAAAGTCAGCTCTAATTTATTATTATGATTGGCCTATTTATTTTTTCTTTGCATTAATAAATCCTTATTAAGTAACTGAGTTATTCAACAACGATCCTGCTGAATAACTCAGAGTTCTCTTTCTGATGTCACAGACAGACCAAAGATGTAGGCTATAAATGATGCCAAAACCAAGTATCAGGATGTGAAAAAATACCTGGAAACGATAACCCAAGTTTGGGTCTTTTTTTCTGTTTCAAAACGCTGCTCTTTGTAAACTGTTCACACACCATCAGGAATTGTAAGCCATAAAAGCATAAACCAGCCTTAGTATTCCAGTACACCTTTGTACAATGTAGCTGACGCAATAGCAGCGATCAGCTGATCAGATCAGCTGTTTTTGAGCTACTGCTGTTGCTAAGGGCTCGCGCGCACAAATTACGCCATGCAAACGGTGTATATCATTTTTCAAAATGGTTACATCCTTTTTGTTCAATATCTGTTCTGTTCTTCTGCTGTTTACTTCCTCGGAACTTGGAGCAGCTTTGAACTGGGCAGCCAGCCACCGCCTGCTACTTCCTCATATGCGTGTCCATGGTAACTGCATAGCAACTGACGGTGGTTTACAGCGACGCGCAATAACTTTAATTTCATCACCTGGCATCTGCCACGAGAAACATGTTGAGGATGGTTTTAAAATTAATGCCCGTTATGAAATGTCTGTATTAAAATTAATTCTGCTTATCGCAGTCTGGGACTTGAAAAAAAACTGAGGCCAGACGAAGTCAGTTGTTGTTTATGAGGTTTACTCACCTGCCTGAGCAGCTATAAGGTAACTGGAACACTTGTACGTTTTATGTTTAATTCTGTAAAACCAAATTTGACTGCAACTCTGCCTCCTCAGGTAGGATTACAGGGCGGAAGTCAAGAAGGGGCGGAGTTTAGATTGAGCGAGAGTGTGGCGGGGGAAAGGAACATTTACCGGAACTGAAACTAGTCCGGTTAGTTGTATTTAGTGGTAGTAAACTGGGTTCATTTTATGGACTCTGAATACTCTGAGTCACAAACTAAAGTGATCTGGTTCACAAGAGTCAAGTGATTCACCTGAATCAGTGTTGTTGGCCACACCCCACAAACACACACACACGTATACATACACACGCATACATATGTATATGCACACATGTATACATAGATAAAAATAGCCAATGATCCACAAACCCAACACATTATTATACATTATCATTGATTAGCCTTGCCCTCTTTTCACACAAGGCCATCTCATTCCAGACTCAGTCCAGACTGCTCTCCCACGTGGTTCCTCAGTGGAGGATTGTTGCAGTCCTTTATTTATTAGTGTAGAACAGTCATCTCTTCTTTGGCTGCAGTTGCTGCAAAATTCCACTCTTAACTAGAACCAGAAATAGCCTTCATGAGCACATCACTCCAGTACTGTCATGGCTCTACTGCCGCCTGATCATTTTAGGATAGACTTTAAGATTTTACTGATTGTTTTTAAGGTTTGAAATGGATTGGCACCACTGTATCTGAATTTGACTTGGCTTATCTGACTTGGAGCAAGCTACCAGTAGCTACAAGCGAAGAGTTGTCCCACTCTACGTCCAAGAAGCTCTTGAAAACTCTCCTGTTCAAAGAATACCTTTTGTCATAATCTGCGCCCTCTCTTTAACTTTTAAAACTATACTTGAATCATGTCAGAGATGCACTGACTTGTATGCTGCACTCACCTGAATGTTGATTTACCTGCACTTTTACTATTAATTTTACTGTTTTACTGTGGCTTGATTGTATTTCCTCTGAAGGAACTCGCTTGGGATAAAAGCGTTTGCCAAATGTAATTTAATGTAATGTAACGTTATTATGTTACTAATGTCACAGACATAAAACAAATCAATTATAAGTTAACCAAAACTAAAATATGCTAAATGTAAAACAGAAATTTAATAGAATTAAAAAAAAATTAAACACTTGTTTATTGCTATATTACTAAGAAAGAAAGAAAAAACTTTCATTCACAGTATTCATTGAATGTCTCAGTTCCGTTCTGAATGTCATTTGACCACAATAATCATGAATAACATGCTCATGTCAGTAACGTTAAAGCCACAACAGTCCTTGCATCTGTTGAATATAATCTTCAGTTTTGAATCCGTCCCCCTTTGTGCCACAGGCCTGTCCATTGTCCTGTAGCTGATGGTGCATGATGTTCTTAGCAATTCGCATGCTGGCTGCCTGTCCACCAGCCAGATTCACTGCATGAGGTCCAACCTGTGTGGGAATGACGTGACACGAGGAAGGTCCCTGTAGTCAGTAGTCTGACTGCACAGACTGTTGCCGGGGGCAGTTTTGCAGGGTAAAACATTTATATAGTGCCTGACTTTGGGACTATACCTACCTGAAGAGCAGTATACTGCCCCATCAGATAGAGCGGGCACTCCTCCATCCACTGTAAGCTTTCTGTTATGCATGGCCATCCATCTATTATCTTCACAGACAAAAGGTTAGACACATTTTAGTTACCTGTCAGTATTATCTGTATATCTATATATATTGAAAATATTACACAATAGTTTGATAAAAAACAAAAACAAACATGCACCTTAAAACACATATTCAATTATTGTACTAAAACAAAGCAATTTTCTGCTTAACCGACCTGAACTGGGAATTCTTTCATCACATCTGTAAGTAGCGGGTCTTGTTTGACATCCAGTTTGCAGCCAGTGGCCAGCCAGATCATATCTCCTGTCCAGTGGTCCCCAGTGCTAAGAGTCAGACTCCAGGCCTGGTTCCTGTAGCACCAGCTGGCCTCACTCACCTGGCCAGTTACATAAGATTCATGTGAACTTTACTCACACAAAAAAAGCTGTGTACAAAAGCACAAAAAGCTCCTTTGGAGAAAAAGATGTGACATTTACAACATTTGGTAGATAGGTGTGTTCAGTTAGGCAAATTGTTTCAAAGTAGTCTAGTATATCCTACGATGATATTATTAGTTACATGAGTTTTCATGGGACTTAAGTAAGGATTAATTTGAGTATGAATTAATAAACTTTCAACTTTCATTTTCCAGTTGAAAGATTAGAAATAGTTTCCCACTACATAGCTTGTTTGACACATTAACATATAGACTCAGGATCCAATCACGTGACCCATAGATTTGTACAGAGAGCCTTTGAAGGCCAGTTTTCTGCTTGGTAAAGTGTAAACATGCTTAGTTGTTTGTTTTGCCTCCTTAAGGCCCTGTGATGGTCTGATAATCTGTCCAAGGTGTGCCTTGCCTCTGGTCTTGATGACAGCTAGGTGTTAGCTATAGAAAATGAAGGCAAAAACTAGAACTGTATCTTGCATTTCTTGCATTTAGAATAAAGTTCTCTCATTTTCCATAACTACTCCATCATGGTCCGGCTGGAGTTTTTGCCAGTTCTTAACAGTTGAATATATGTACCTCCAGGAGCTGAGACTACAACTGCCTCTGGGCATTTGCTAACAGAAACACTTGGGTTGATTTCAACTTTTCAAATCTAAAATATCTGATCTTTAAGTTCCATGAACATGTCAAATGTCTTACATAAGGTAAAAGCAGACTTGACCACATTTACTGCAATACCAAGCATAGTTCAAGGCATCATCTCTCTAAATGTAGGTATTTCTGACTACAATGTTTCTGACTACTGCATAAAAACATGTCCGAATTGGTGTCTTTACCAACACCAAGCCATGGATGATGATAAGATGACACGTCTAACTCTCATTAAAGCCCTGCAGTAAGACTCTTCATTCTGATGACACAGTGCAAAATGGTGGGGCCAGGCTGAACACTAATGAATTACAGCTCTGCTTTCAGTACCATTATAGAAGATACGGTACATAGCAGACTGTTTTTCAAGATGTCGGGCCTAGGCTGCCAAGACCAGAGCTCCTCAAGGCTTTGTGTTGGTTCCTTTTCTGTAGTTGATACAAATATGACTCCTTACCAACTATCAGATGTACTTCAATTATTACATTTGTGGATGAAGGAAGTTAATGGCTAATTGTTTCTAGAGAAGTGTATGCCTTCATAGAGAGGTTACAGAGACTGGCAGATGGCTCCAAGTGGTTTTATTGACTTAACTAGACTATGAGCATCTTTTCAGGCAGCTTATCTTATTCTCCTCGCATCTTTTTATACAACAATAATGATATCTTATCAAATCTGGTCCCTTCTAGCCTGAGAGAGACAGAGAAATAAGATGGAGATGACCACATGTAAACTCAACAATTCAAAACAGTGGTCAGTAAATTCCTGGATGTCGTCATGGTGACTGTGTCAACTTCTTCTTTCTGTAGAATTTTCTTTTTTTATTAAAATTGTTTGGCAACTTTCTACCATTCTTATATCATCTCACCCTGTCTCTTTTATTTCCCTTTATTTACAGTGTACATGTACTATTACCTGACAATATGTCTTCACTTCCACCTGTCCGTTCATTATGAATGGCTTGAGGTGGATGTAGGCCTCTGGGGTGACTGCCCCTCCTTTCCTCGCCTGCCGGATCATGGCTAGCCGTTTGTGGAGACTCCGTTCATTATAGAACTGCCGTAAGTGGGCTTGGCCATCCATCTTCATACCGTGCTCCACATGGGAGTACCGGCCCACCAGGCTCTCCACATCACCCACGTCAAACTGTTTCAGCTGCAGAAGAAGCAATGAATGCTGACGAGCATAGAGTATAACTACAGTGTTTTTGTTTTTGTTGTTGCTTTTATGGTTGATCCACATGCTGTTTCACACAATCACTAGACCTGCAGGTGCTTTCTCATGACCCATGTCACATGGCTGGCCCCTTGCTGCAGGGCAATTGAGACGACATGAGCGCTGGTCAGACCTCCACCAACTACCATTACTCTCTGCCCTGCCTCACACACTACATACAGTCCTAGACACACACAAGCATACAGTGCTTGTAAAGGAAGCTCTGGGCTAAGAATACATGTTACATTATAGGTCACTGAAATCTTAAGAGGTAAAACATAGAATACTTTTGTGAATGTTTAAAAAATGTTACTTAGATTTTATGCTTAAAACAAGAGATTTTTGGAAGCTACAGTATATCAGTTATGCCTTTCTTTGCATATCATTTACGATTTTTAAACAAACCCTCAAGTGAAATACTGCGTACCTTGAGTAGAAAATGTCTTGTGTTTCTGACAATTTCTTTCTCTGGGCTTTTCCTTAGAGTTTGGCAGCTCGTGCATGAGATGGACTGTGTGTTGTAGACGCTCCTCTGGGTAACTCTCTCCAATACTCTCCACCCACGCAGGGATGTTGGCCATCTGGGCACGGGTCGGACCTGTTGCCATAACAACATTTCGGGCTTTTATGATGTTGCCTTCTTGAAGCTGGACTGAAAAATATTTCACACGCTTCCTCGCTCCATCTCTCTTCCTTTCAGAGGCTCTGATGGCCTCGCCCTGCGTTTCCTGCTCCTCTTCCACATCTGTCTTGTCCTCAGTCACAGGAATGATGCGTTCCACTGTTCCCTTCATCAGAAGTTTGTCCAACTTGTACCTCCCCACCTGCATGGTCAGAAAAATAAAGTCAAGCAACTCAGGAAAGAGCAAACTGAGATTTTGCAGTTAATAAATGGTAACACAAAATGTTTTGATTTGTCACAGAGACTTGGAATTACATTAATCAAGTTAAAAGTTTCACTAATTTATGACTTATGATGGCAAAACATCAAAGATAAGACCAAATTCAGAGCTAGTCTGTATAAAGTCAAGTTGTTTTGTTGCTCTTCTTTGGCTGTTAAGCTCAGTAAAGATTGGTCTTTGAGTAGTGATTGTTACATTGTTGGATTCAATTTGGAAACACTCTTTCAGTTGCAGCATCTGGTCACTAGTGCAATATGTTATTTATTTATTATTTTTTAGCACAAAGCTAGACTTTAGTAAAATATTTTTTTAATACAGAAATCCCAACACCCTAACTTGTCAAACCTGGGCATTCTATAGTTTTATTTATTACACCGTTTCTCTATAAATATTTTTTTTAATTTACACAACATTATAAATTCACTTTATGTAGACAGCGAAAAACATTTCCATTAGACCTTTGACTGGAACATGATGGTTAAAGCGAATAAAATAATTATTACTTGTTTAATGTTGAAAACTTCTCAAACTTTTTCTGGAAATGTAGTTTTTTAATGTCTTACACTCAAATGTCAAATAGATGAAAAATAAAAGACTGAAACAACACTTTAATGGATTAATTCCACAGTTTAGGACAGGGGTAATGATATGATTCTAAGCTTTTTTTGCACACTTTTAATAAAAAAAAGTTATTTCCCAACAAACTTCCATGAAAGCTGAATCTGCACCAAGCATTATTTAGATGCTTTTAAGAACAGAAAAACAACCTTTAACAGGAAAAGGTTTGTCTTACCTGTTCCTTAAAGAAATCCACACTAAGTTTTGTTCCTGGCAGGCAGAAGGATAAACTCTTCTTCAGTGTTGAGGAGATGTTAAGACGCTTTTTCTCCTTCTTGCCGAGCCGCATGTCATTAAAGAAAGCGTTTTCATCCAGAATGTAAACCTGGTCTGGAAGACTGTGAAGCTCTGCTGAACGTTCATGTTTTAGGACAAACTCCTGAAGTGCTTTCTGTCAAAGACAACATCCACATTGTAAAAGCTCCTTCCTCCTTTCTACTCTGTGGGAAGTTGGTTATCTTTCTACCTTATTGACAGGGTCTGTGTGCACCAGTGTGTGTGAGCGCAGGTGAGGGATGTTCAAAGCAGCAAACTGGCTCTCCCACAGAGCGGCCCACTCTCCGTACGTGTCCACCACTTGGAGACTAAGCGGGGGACAAGCAACCCTCTCTGATATTGGTAGCCTTGCTGGTTGCGACTCTGATGTCTGGCCTGCAGAGAAAAAAATCACACGCACATTTGAATGATGTTTGTTTGTTGCAAGTATAAATGCACATCAAGTATAGTTGCAAACAGAAGTTTACATACAGTTCAGAAAAAGACATCTGCAGTTTAGGAAACATGTCCTGTTTTAGGTCTTCCTGAAACATTCAAACTGAACTTTTAGTTTATTAAGAGAAGGGTTAGGCTAAGCAACTATGACCATTAGCCACACCAACATTAGCTTTGGACTAACCAGTGTCCTACGGAAGAATAGATTTTGAGACAGAAATGGAGTTGGTTTGGTCACACCCTGAGAAAACTGGTGACCAACATCCCAAGCAGTTACTATCATGGAACCCTCTACAAATACTCATCTCTGTTGAAGCCAGCATCTTTACATGACATTTTATTGTTATTCTGGGGTTCATTTGCACATTTCATACCAATGCATGCAAAGCTTTGGCACACACAGATGTGGTCTTCTTTCTTGAGCAGTATGGTAGCTGTCATCTGTCCTACTGACTTTGGTGCATGTTAGTGTCCAAGACAGGTTTCTAGTTTGTTGTGATAAAGGATTGTTGATTGACCCCAGTGGTAGAGTGTGGTTATCCAATCACCTCAAGATGCTTTACAGGGTTGTGATCCATCTGTTTATTATTTAGTTCCTCTTTCCTCTGAATAGCAGTTGTAAAATTACTTGTGTAATTTATATAATTATGGTGTGTTAACTTGAACAAGTACACTGTACCAACTGCAGCCCTCTTCTTCCTCTTGCCACTGCAGCATTTGTTGCTGGATGTTTCCAGCTTTGGCTGAGACCTCTGGTCTGGGTAGTGGGGGGATATCGGTGAGTCATGTTCATGGTCAGAGTTTGGGTCGGGATTGTGGCTGGACAGCAAGCTAGCCAAAGTCAGGGCATGAGGGCCTCCTCCTATTATTAACACATCAAGCATGACAGCCTGAAACACACACAACATTACCACATACAAGGGGAAAAAAAGGTTACAGCCACACAAGAAAAAATGAAAATAAAATGGAAATGACAGTTATAGTTTAATTCCTGTTTTCTGTTCCTTAAACTTAAGCTTATTGTACTTGTTTAGTTCTAATTTCTTTTGACTCATGTGTGAACTCTGTAAGCAATTTAAAGTGAATGATCAATCAAAAGAAAAGAAGAAGGCATATGACTCTTAATTTCATATTTATTTATGCTAAACAAAGAACATTAGGAAACCCTTTCATGCTGCAGTGCATCATTTTACTTTTACATTATAGATAGATAGATAGATAGATAGATAGATAGATAGATAGATAGATAGATAGATAGATAGATAGATAGAACTTTATTGATCCCCAAAAGGAAATTCAAAATGTTTGTTATGTGGTATGTGCACATGACAAAAGTGAAATAGTGAAACAATTTGTAAAGGTAAAAATAACATGTGGGGGAACAATAACCACAAATCATATCACATAACAGTTAAAACAGCATCACCCTGATGGACATGCTCGGTGCTAAATAAAGCTAGTGAGGCAAACAGCCTGCAGCCTCTGCTGTCTTTCACTGTTCATTAAGTTAATGTGTACAGTTGATTAGCCTATAGTTGCAAGAAAGTAATTCAGAGCTCCGAAAATTGGTATCAGCCATCAAAACCTTTAGTGAAATTTGACATTTTGTGAGTACATGAGTGCATCTCAATTTAAAGCAGAAAAAAGGAACTTTTGGAACTTTTAGTTCAGAGGGTCTTCCTATAGGTGCGAAGGTTAAGCCGCTTTTATGACACTGTGCAAGATTTAGTCTTGTTCAGTGTTTTAGTTGGTCACTCTTGTTTCCTCTACTGTTGGGACGAAGTCTTACTCTTTGGTCTTTTATAAATCTATGAAAACATATAACAAAGTCATCAAATATATTGTCAGCATTAGTCTCCTCTCCAGTGATGTCCACAAGAGGACGAGAGACGAGACTGCAACGGAGTTCAAAGTTACTTTTGGTACTTGATGCCGATAGTAGAGAAAGGCGACCATGAGTGCTAGATGGTACCTCCAACAAGTCATTAAATACTCCTTTACTAATTTGAATCAATTAATTGATTTTAACATTAAAAACTTTGCTTTTTTTGAGTCTGTGTGAAAATGTTTAACTAGTGCTAACACTACTTCTTCCCATTCATCCCAATATGCCTGCTTATTCCCAACAAGTGTCACAGGGGTCTGCTAGCAGTTCCCCAGTCTAACGCAGGGCATGCCCATACTATTTAATCAAGTAAAATTAAACATTTACGAGCACATTCAGGTGCTAGAGAACAACAACAACAACAACAATAATAATAATTAAAAAAAATAATAATAATAATAAGAAGAAGAAGAAGAAGAAGAAGAATGAAAACTATTCACAACTTTGGGACATTAATAAACAGAAGGAGTGTGTTCAGTACCTGGTTAACTTGTCAACTTATGCAGGTTTGATGGAAATGTATTTAGTCCTTTAGCTCTGTAATACATGGACGTTTTCAGCAGGGAAGTCTGTCTCTCATGTAACTCAATCTGATACCACTGCTACCGATTTAGATGGGCTTCACTGGCTAGGCAGGGAAAGCTGGAAATAGCTGCAGCGTAAATTTAGCAACACATTCATCAACCTAAACACTAAAGCTGTGGGATCTTTAGAAATGTCATGCACTAAAATCTTTTCCCTTTCTTCTGTTTAACATGAAATACATTTTAAAAGAACTATTTTTGTTCATGCAGAACTGTTTGAATTTCTAGAGCTCTATAAAGATACCTTCCTATGTCTAGGCAGAGCTTTTTCTATGACACACAATCTGGCCAATGAATTGAAACTCTTTGTTTGTCCACTTTGAGTTGGAGTCACAAGAAACAGGCAGGTTGCATCTGGTGGTCCATAGCAACTATATCTTCACTCTTCAGCCTGGATGAGTGTAAGGTGAGGTTCAATAGCTCCTGTAGTGATGAAGTGCTTTGAAAAACTGGTTCAAAGTGACATCTTCTCACTTCTACCTCCCACCTTCAATCCACATCAGTTCGCATGCAGAGCAAATAGGTCCATGGAGGATGCTGGATGCTGCACTGACCCACTTAGAGCAGCAGGGGAGCTATACTTGACTTCTTTTTTGTGGACTACAGCTTGGCATTGAATGCCATCCTCCCTCACAGACTGATGTGTAAACTGCTGGACCTGGGTCTGCCTTACTCCACATGTCTTTGGGTTAAAGATTTCCGACTTCAGAGGGTTAGAGTAGACCCCTGCATCTTCACAGCTCCCAGTCTCAGCACTCTCTCCCCTCAGGGCTGTGTGCAAAGCACCTTGCGCTGTATGTACAGTGCGGTGTAGTACTTGTCCCATTCATCTGTCTCATTTTTAGATGGTTGTTTTTGCTGTTTTGTCACACGTAGAGGTTTCAGATCATCATACAAATGTTAACATTAGACAGAAATAACCTGAGTAAATACACAATGCGGTTTTCAAATGATAATTACATTTATTAAAGGAAAAAACGCTATTTAAACCAACATGGCTCTATGTGAAGAAGCAATAACCAGCTAAACCTAATAACTTCTCATGCACCCTTTGCCACAACAACTGGAGCCACTCCACTCTAAAACCTTTGTTCTGTTTTTTTGAATAAGAAAAATCAGTCAGAGGTGGAACTGCTGATTTGGATCGCTGTCCTGCTCCATAACCCATGAGCTTAAACCTTGAGCTTGAGGTCACAAACTGATGGCTGGACTTTATCCTTTAGGATTTTCTGGTAGACCAGAATCCATGGCTCCATTAATTACAGCAAATTGTCCAGCTCCTGAAGCAGTAAAGCTGCGCCCAGACCATCACTACCACCATGTTTAACCGTCAGCATGATGTTCTCTATCTGAAAGGTTGCATCAGTTTACACCAGATGTTAAGGGGATACACACTTTCTAAAAATTCACATTGTCAATCCACAGAATGTTTTTTTCAAAAGTTTTTGGGATCACCAAAGTAAGTTTTGGCAAATATGAGGTGGGCCTTTGTCCAGTCTGGTTTTTTTTTATTTTTTTTTATTGAATCACAAACACTGACCTTATCTGAGGCAGGTGAGGCCTGCAGTGCTTTAGATGCTGTTCTGGGTACTTTTTGACTTTGTGATTTGTTGGGAGTCCCAAAGCCCCAGAAATGACTTTGAAACCATTTCCAAACTGATAGATTTTAATGACTTTCTGTCTCATCTGTTCTGAGTTTCTTCTGATCAGACCATGAAGAGTTTTATTCCAGTGACGCCTCAGGTCTGGCAGTATCAGGACTATCAGTGGCTTGTGAAAATAAACTCAGACAAAAGATGTGGTTAATCAGTTAATTCATGAGTCAAGGTCTGACTATGTTTTTTTCAGTGATTTTATAGTGTTGAAGTTTCTAATCAGATTCATTGAACGTCTACACTGTAAAAATAATATAAATAAATGAATAAATAAATAAAATAAGTTATTAATCGATTTTTGTTCACCCAACAGAAGATGACAGTGGCTGCTCATATTTTTCTTCAGCTGTTGCTTGAATAAGTTCTATTTTCATTGACTTTTATTCCAGTTAAACAGACTAAAAATCTGTTTTTGGACAGATGTGGCTCAGTACCTCCTGACCCTCACCTACCAGTCAGTGTTGAATTGAACCACATCACTGCATCATTCAGAATCAAAATCACCTACAAATTTGTGTCACTTTTTGTTCCGGATGTCTTACTTAAAAGTTCACGTTAACAAGATTTTAATTGTCAAGATCTGTCCAACTCTTGCATGGCAGACGCTGAAACACTCTCATGGATTTGTCTCATCCGAACTGCTAAGTGTGCATTTACCGTGACTACTGTGAAGATCAACCTGTATTTTGCTGTGTGATTTTCAGAGATGAAGAGAAAATGTGGAAAAAAAGAAAATGTGTAAGTGATGTTCCTACCCTCCTGTTAGCTTGTACTTTTAGATTTTTTTTTTTAATTTAATCTTCTTCTGACATACAGTATATATTACAAGTTCTGCATTCTAAGAATTTTCTCACAAAGTGAGGCAACAAATGAGGCATATGGCAACAAATTCTTTTTCACAGTTTTTTTTTTTTTTTTTACTAAACAGCAATATAAAATCCATTCTTTTTCTCTTTAGTTGTTAAAATGGATCTTTAATTTTGAAATCAAGGATATTTCAAATATATTTCCAGGATATTCTCTTCGTCCCGCCCTTTCCTATGCATGTGCACCACTGTGAAGGTCACATCTCTGAGTCAGCCAAATTTAGTTTTTTTTTTTGTTTTTTTTGTTTGTTTTATGTTGTTTGTTTTTATTTAAGAAGAATTTCTGCCAAAATAAAAATTCATTTGTTGTCTGGGCTAAGTAAACTTGCAATTTTCATCATTTAAACCAATTAAGAAATTATATTTTTTCTGCAAGCTAAAATTAATTTTGTTGCCATATGGCAACATCATGTGAATATAGAAGTGAATTCTGTTAATTCATCCTAATGAGCTCCCATTGAGCCCTGCAATGGACTGGCGACCCCTGCCTTTCGCCCGAAGTGAGCTGGGATAGGCTCCAGCAGACCCCTGTGACCCTGCATAGGAAATAGCAGGTATAGATGATGGATGGATGGATGGATGGATGGATGGATGGATGGATGGAGCTCCCATTGAGTACATGGCACTGGGCTATTTTGACACTGTTTTCAATAACTTTTCAATTACATTTTGAAGGAAAACATTCACTTTATTTATACTATGTTATTCCAGTATTTTTAATTAATATATTATATGAGTTATTGAAAAATATATGAATTGCTCACTAAAGAAAATGATTTTTTGCTAATGGAAGGTTATGCATTAGGTTATGTATGTATTTTTTTCAATGGTCCAGTCTCTGATGCCAGGAAGTGAGGAACTTCCACTGTTGGATTTTAAGATACATGTAGCCTCCTGCCTGTGCATGAAAAGGAAAAAAGTCTACAAAAGACAGGGGAGACCAACAGTTTCGCATCCCCAGATCCTGTCAGAAGCACAGACAGCACAGACCACTGGCCCTTGTATGCAGCTGAAAATTTGATTTGAAAAAGAAAGGTGCAAGAGGCCAGGATGTAAAGCCATAGTGGGAATGAAGTGCTCTCAATATGATGTTTTTCTCTGCATCACCCAGGAGCACAACTGCTTCAGTTCCTTTCATCAGTGTGATACCTGAAATGTGGATTTGTTAAAATGTGTCCACTGATGACCAAATGAGATTTTTAAACCAAACGAGATGAATGACATGAATATCATCTGGAAAGGATTTTGTGATGTTAAACTGGAGGTAAAGTATTTTTCAATGTCCATGTGTCTTCTTTCAGCAGTATATAAATGCCTTATTACAGGGATATTATTAATATTAATTGCAAACTACAATGAAACCAAAATACATTTCACTTTAAAACATACTATTCTACCTTATTCTTACTGACTTATTCTACCTACCTTTAAACAAAATTAAGTTTAAATTGTTCAGCGTTTACTCCAATAAAAGCATGTTTTTAAAGAAATAATGGATTTTAAGGCACTTTCCAGGAACATGCGTTGTTGCAACTACCCCATTATTTATGCATTATTTAAGCAATCTGAAGTCATCAGAATACAAGACATTTTCATCATGTTAAAAAAATTATTCATGCAATAGAGGGTTAAATATTTGCTTCAGTCACTTCCTCATTAGACAACAGTTCCCCAATCCCAGCTGTGTCAGTGGCTCCTCATTCATACTTCCCTTTTCCTCCAACAGAAACACAGACACCATCTGAGCTTTAAAGTCTGCTGCTCTCACTGCTGCTGACTTCTGTTTTTGACATTACCAATCGCAGACACTAGCAGCAGCATGGACATGAAGGTAGGTGTCCTCAACATTCAACACAACTGAGTATGAGACAATGTGATTGTGTATATTTGCAGAGAAAAAGGTCACATTTGTTTATTCATGGTTTTTATTTCAGGGTTCTCTGGTTAACGGAGGTGTGCTGATCGTACACCAAAGTTACGACGGGAAGCACCACTATGAAGTGGAAAATGTGGTGAAGTACAAAAAAGAGAGTGGGAAAAAAATGTTTGTCAGGTATATTTCAGATCCAGGCTTTCACTAAACACACAGTCACAGAGTTAATGTGATGGCCCAGTTGGTTCAAATTTATTAGCAAAAGACTCAGATTCATGTTGGAAGAAGAGATTTATTTATTCTTCTGATTTTCTCTAACTGTATACAAAGTATGACATATTCAGGTAGTTTATACTGAAAGAAGACTTTCCTCTCTTTTTTTAGTTTAAGTAAATATTTAAAACTGTGATCATGAGCTGTTTTACCAATGACATGGAATTCAAAGAGAATTTCTGAATGGCTTTCATAAATTAATACATTCAAAAAATTGAATTAAAAAGAAAAACAACATCTACCTAATTTCATTCCATTTTTGGTTGAATTTTGGAGCTCATGGTTTGAACTGCCAGCTCTAAATTCAAAGTTCCCTTAAAAAATAAAAAAAATGAAAATGGTTTATGATAGTTGTGAAACAAAACAAACCATTTGTACCAATTTGGTGGAATCCCATGTGACACATAATGACACATAGTTGCCTTTTAAAGAACTAGCAAGGAAAAACCTACATGTGCATGTTCATTCAGCTTTTTAAGTGGTGTCTTGTGAAATTCAGGGCTCTTTAGAATGAACACCTAAATATTAGATGGCTTAAATAATGTAATTGTCTGTAACTGGAGGACATCGATAAAGAAAATGCCTTGTTTTTATTTATTTATTTTCTTCCAGGAAAGGAGATAAGCTAATGGAGATGAACGGCATCAACGTGCAAAATCTCACACCGGAGGATCTGGCCCAGCAAATGTCAGAGGGGACCCCCATACTAGTGAGTTTTAAACAGTGAAAGCTTCTAGCCAGAGATCCTTGGTACACGCTGTGCTTTTTATTTTATTCACTCTTTCAGGCTCAAATAACTACAAATCACAGCAGCTCCACTCACTAGTGGACAAAAAAAAAACATTCACTATTTACACATAACATGATAGTAAACTACAACACTTCTGCCTCACACAGAAGTGTTACTACTGCACCAACATACAAGACCAAAATGTCCATATATAGACATACACACATATGTATATGTACACACACATATATATATGTATATTCACACACAAACGCACACACACACACACATGCACGCACACACATAGTGTCTTTGAAGAGAACTGTCTAAA
>JBAMYA010030424.1:0-16008 GCA_037176975.1 Arrhamphus sclerolepis | reverse complement strand
AAAGACCAAAATCATAAGAACTAAACAAAGCAGGTCTTTGGACTGCCTGTGATTATGTTTTGTGACCTCATACATATGCTTTTTATTACAATGACATTGTCCCAGGATTCTTTGAATTATAGCATCACCAGACCGGTACTACACTGCCTCCTCATAAATTTCTTCCCAGTAACTACAAAGGAGGCCACCCATTTGACACCCATGCCATGCATCCTGACAAGTCAGCTGCCAAAACAACAAGAGGCATGATTAATGGCTGTTTTTCCACCCTTATAGCGTCTTTCCCTCAAGCAGAGTAATGACCCTTCTCAAAGATACAAGCCGGAGCAGCAACTCATCATATTTTGAGGAGTATTCAAATAGTACTTCGCCACATAAAAATTAATCGGCTAACTAAAGTCAAGCCAGACTTAAGAGCCTACTTCTGTTTTAGCACATTACATGTTGTATATCCTGGGAGAAGCTTTTTAATGCATCACTGGCCCATAGGAGTGGTACAAATTGCTTCCTCACAAGGATTTTCCACTTCAAGCTCCCTGGGAGAAAGGGAAACATGCCATCAGCTTGGTTTTCTTTGGTTCTCTGATGCAATAAGTTGGTCCCAAGCATGGTAAAGCAATAAGAAAATCAATCCATTGGATCCAGATGATACAGTGAATATAAGGGCAGTGTTTAAATTCAAGTGAAAAATGCAGCATTTGTCTCTTTGCCTCTAAGTTGCTCAAAATCACACTACTGGCAAAGCCAAGGGGCAATGAAAAGTAACAGAAAGTAAACATGCAAGTAGGGTATCAGATACATTTACTTTCTTCAGTTTCTCTGTTCTGGAGAAACTGAATAGTAATGCTCAAAAACTATAATGACCAAAACTGGTGAATCGCACTTCATTACTAATTCAATTCAGCTTTATTTATGTAGCGTCTATTTACAGTATCAGCATCAATAGACTTTTCAGCAAGCTGGCTAGTGGCAAGAGGGTCAGACTGCAAGTCGGACATGTTAGTTGGTGTCCTGGTAGTTGCATACATTTTCATAGGAATCAACATTGCAATCGTCCATTGCAGCTTGATATCTTTTGACAAATAATTAAGTAAAACTTTGTAGTCTTCATTTCTAACATGAACTTGTATCTAAATCTAAAAAACTCCCCACAGGCTAATATAACTTCACCCCTCCCACCCCCACCCTGGTTAAAATCAGACTTCAGATTGGAATGCTGACCTGACATCCTCGATCAATAGTGCATCATTTCCGTTGTGCTGTTCCCCCAGAAAAACTCTGCTTGCGTTCATATCTGTTCTATTTTACTTCTAAATTATGACCCTGTTTACACCTGGTATTAAAATCTAGGACACTGAACCCATTGTCTTAGGCTCCTGTGTCACACTGAAAGACCGCCTTCATAACTGACTTCTTCTGTGTGGACAGAAGGACATTCTCACTATCATTTTAAAGCACAAAAAAAGTCTTATGGGATATGCAAGAAAATAAAAGAAGAACTTAGGCGGGCAAATCAAAACAACACAGAAGCCCTTTCTATTTCAATTTGTCTAAAACCTTTTATCTTCCATCATTTAGAAGTTTTTTTGTCATTTGCATTATTGTTATGTATGTTCATTGCATCTGTTCAATAACGCTAATGAGATAAAAAAAACATAAAAACATACTAATGTTGTTCATCTTTTTATGGAGAATATTGGTATAAAAACAAGAAAAAATGCATTTGGACTTTGTAAGCATAATATCTATGAGAGGTTAAAGTAACAAACATTAAAAAATATGATTAAAATAAAAAATACATGTCAATTGAAAAATGGAGCAATTAAAATGGCAACATGTGTTCAAGAAAGAGGCATCGAGGATGAGAGTGACAAATATTTGAAAAATGAAAGTGATGAAAAGCCTCGCAAATTAAAAATATAAGTAATGGAAACTTGATGAAAGCTGATTTTTGAAACTGTTGTTGCACAACTTACTTTATCATTACAACATTCACTGTTTAATTCATGTTTTCACAGCATAACGCTTGTTACTACTGCTTTAAAGGAACAAGGAGCAGAAAACCACGCCCACCCGCTTTTCACTAAATCTCCTAAAAAATTATCAAATCACATGACAATTTAGCATGCTTTTTGTTTGTTTTTTAAGTTTATCTTCATTTTAACCGCTCCACCGTTGATGACAAGTTTTCACATAAGATGTGGAGACAGATATTAATGCCAGGTGTAAACAGACACTTAGGCCTGGAATATACTTGCAGTGTTTGCATCCAGCCAGAGTCAAAAATACAGTAAAGGAAAACAGAAGAAGTTATTCTTTTGTTTTTGTTGCAGTCACAGCCAGAGACAACACCAGCATCATTGGCGATGTTATGTTAGACTATAAAATCAATGTCAATTGTTTGCATTGTTTTACCAATACAAACAATTAATGTATTTTCCATACATTCTTTGGTGATTTATTGCATCAGGCTGCTGCCCAAGTTCAACACCACCAACATCACACGCATCAAGACCGTAACTGCACAAAAGCTTTGTGACAATTCACTTGTCGTCAACTGTCGCACTGACCGACACTAGCGCCTCTAGCATTCAAGTGTATATTTCATTTCATGTATGCAGTGTGGTTTTGTTTTGTTTTGTTTTTGTTTTGGAGGATGTGCATGACCAACATGCCAAACAAACTCAGGATACGCATCAGCTATGATGTATTTGCGTCTTTAACAATGTAGCAAAAGTGACTTAACCTCCTAACATAAAAAAGAGATGGAACCTCCTTTGCTCAGATTCCAGCAATCTGAGAACATCGAATAATGCACAGCAAGAAAGACGTTTGCCTGTCATCTCAGTAAGGGACAAATCAACACGGTGGTTTTACTGGAGTACATGGTATCTAAATAAGTATGAAGAATGTGAGGGAAAACACCAGGCCTCTGCACAAAACACATATGCATATTGTCCTTCCCATGAAAGTGACCAAAGGGCACAATTAGTCAAAGTCCACTCCCTCCCTCCGCCAGGCCTCCATACAGTTATGTTTGGAATACAGTGGCCTGTGCTTTGTGACGGGCTGTTAGCTCGCCCCACAAGGTCATTCTTATTTTATATGACAGCTTGGTCAGAGTCGAATTCACCAAGAGACACAACAACAGGCTCTTTACAAACTAATGAGGGGCACTGTCTGCCAGAGGAGCTGAGCACCATCATGGCCATACTGACTGGGGGGGTGAGGTGGCTCACTTGGGGGTAAAAACATAAAAATATAAATATGAATGTATGATGATGGATTGCAGAATAATGCAGTTAAAAAGAGATGCTTAAAAAGGGGCTGCTTTCACAGACCTGCCTCATTACTGAGGATGTCAGCGGGAGAAGGGGCACAGAGGGAGGCAGTGATGAGCAAAGTTGAGGAAGAATAGATGGAGGTGAAATAGAAGGGAGCTGAGCAGAAGAAAGGAAGACACAGATGGAGTGGGGATGAGCGCAGCACAACAGCAGGCAGAAAATGGCGAGTGAAGGAAGGAGTCAGGTAAGTGAGGGATGGTCCCAGATGAAGGGAAGGAGAGTTGGATAGATGGACAAAGAGGAAGGAGCAGTAATTACAGGCCTTGTTGTGCGGTTGGAGAGATGGAGGAGCCACATCTTCAGGGCTGCCACTCTGCATTAACCCAGCAGAATGAAACATTCAGCCATTAGGCCTTGGCTGAAACCCATCCAGTGCCCAGGTTCATTCAATATTTAAACACCATCATGTTCTATTCATTACTAGACGGCCTTTTTTTCTTACAAATAATCATCATTTTTGTTTAGTTTGTTGCCCAAGCTGATGTTTATTTTTTCATCTGTAAAAGCAACAGTGCAGCTGAGTGTACACATGAGACCAGGAAGTTACTTCCAGCTTTAATTAGGCCTTCAATTAATTTTCAAGCATTTTCTGTGATTTAATTTTACAAAACCACAAAAAAAGGATGAGAAGCTTTTTACCACTCATTTGGTCTTCTTTTCTCTCTCTCTCTCCTCCCAGAGTCTGAAGTAACGACAGTGAATCGCTGCCTGGATGCTGCCAAAGCGTGTAACATAGATGAGACATGTCAGAAGCTCCGTACAGAGTATGTCTCAGCCTGCATCCAGCCGTCAGCCCGCTCAGGGCCATGTAACCGACCAAAGTGCAACAAGGCACTGAGGAAGTTCTTTGACCGTGTTCCACCTGACTACACCCATGAGCTGCTGTTTTGTCCCTGCACCGACACAGCCTGTGCAGAGCGTCGCAGGCAAACCATCGTTCCAGCCTGCTCCTACGAAGAAAAGGAGAAGCCCAACTGTCTGGTCCAGCTGCGGATCTGCAAATCAGATTATGTGTGCAGGTAGATATTAACTATGTCCTGTATAGTGCCAAAAAATTGCACTTTCCTAAATTGACATGACTCTTTTCACTGGCTAGAGACCTTGGAGAAACTGCAGCAGGGGTCTTTCTGTGTGGAGTTTACATGTTCTCCTCATGCTTGTATGGGGTTCCTCCTGGTACTTGGTGTTCAAAATCATGCATGTTAGTTTAACTGATGACTCTAAATTCCCAGAATGAGTGCTTGTATGAATGTGTGTGTGATGGGGCAGGAGGTTAATAAGGTTAATAAATAAAACAAAAATATTGTTGTAATCATGTGAACATTACATTAATGGGCTCATGTCCACCATATACGGGTGATTTTGTGTGCAGTCGCATCACTCCCCTTCTTGGCGTGTACATTACAGCCTGGTGAATTTAAACCTTGCTATTGTGTTGTATAATATAAACATAAACAACAACTTAACCAGATAATCTCTACAAAGTACATCTGTTATCAACCCTATTTCCGCCACCTGTTGACCTGCATCGGCCTCCGTCAGCTTTGTCTCAATGATTTATAATAATGGCACAAAGTCTTCACATACTCCCTGGGATCTGGGGAAGATACCCACGTATAGACGCTGCCTCCTCCATTTCCACGGAACATGAATGGGGTCCATGCTGCAAGCGATTTGTTGCGTACTGGGCACCATCTGTAGGGTTGAAACTCTTCATTTAGCATTTCAGGAAGAAAAAAAATAGAATACAATACTATAATCCAAAAACTGCACAATAACTGTTTTTGTGTTTGGATCAGATTCTTAAAGTTGTTAAGATTTTTTTTGCACATGACTGGACTTCGTGTCCACTCTCACTTTTAACTAAATGTGGACACACTCTTGCTTATCAGATTGCATGTAAAACATTGTTTGCAGTAAAATATAAATTCACATGAGAATGTAAGCAAAAGCAAAGTACAACTTTACTTATTATGAAACTGACACGCTTGAAGAAAAGAAAATGTTATATTACTTGATGTACCTGTTGTATAGCTTCTGCTTTATCCACAGCTAATCTACAAATAAACAGGTTTAAATGACAGAAGATCTATGGACAGAACATTTGTACACATTTTGGAAAAGTAAAGTAGTGCAATTACCTACTAGAATGATCCCAAAATATTCTTCCTAAAATCATATAAGTAAGACAGCCAGAGCAAACATCCGTACTCATGAATGTTTTGCATGGCTGCAGCATCCGCGGGTATTTCTTCCATCCATCCATTTTCTATCTCCTCTTCATCCTGTTCAGGATTACAGGTCCTCAGGGGAAAGGTACAACCTTCACAGTCCATCATGGGGCCAAACGGAGACAAATGAGATAAACAGCCATGCATGTTGCCTATGGACTATTTAGAAATGTAATGGGTATAACAACAATGTGTTTGAACAGTGGGAGAAAGCTGGAGGATCTGGAGAAATGTTCACAATCAAATTAAGGTACAACATATCATGTAGCGTACTAGAGTGCTGCTCTGAAGCACTGATGTGCAAAACTTTGAGGAAAGCTGATATGTTTCATAGAGATGAGTAACACTAAAAGACAAAGGTACATTGCTGTATAAACATAGAAGAAATAATGTTATTGTACAGGGTAGAAGGTTCTTTTAACTTGTGGGCAAACACTCGCTTGTGGCTACGAAGCCAATCTGAGTTGTGTTTGATGTACCCACATGTGAGAAAATTAGGAAGGTATCTTTGTTTTTCATGTTTTCATCAACCACTTTTTAGTCATAGATTTTCACACACGCACAAATTAAATTCAGATTAATTCTAAATAGTACAGAACTGAGCAAGGAGCTACAAAACAAAAGTATTTCATTAAAAGGGAAGTATTGTCTGAGTGGTTGTTTTATTGCTTTGAAACTGCAGCAGGTTTTTCAAAATAAACACAACGATAAACAGCCTTAGCAGATTTTTAATAGTGGCTGATTAATGTGTTGGTTAACCTTCCCACGATGATGTATTTTGCCTCAGTAAAGTATGTTGATGATTTGAATGGATTGTTAAATAGTTTCTTCTGGTCAAACCAGCCATGACTTCTATTTGTGACACCCTGATGATTTTCTTTCAAACTAATGTTTATAGTCATGGTAACTCGGAGTCGACATGATCGGAGTTGATTGAACCAACTCAGAACTGTTGTGAAACCGAAAACTGAGTTTGTTGACTCTGAATTCGTTTTTTGACTCAGAGTTTGTTGAACCGTCTTTGTGAAACGGAGCCCAGGGCCCAATTGTTCAAAAGGTGTAATCTGGATAAAAACTATCTGGATTTTGAAATCCCTTTTTTGTTATCCAGTTTGTGATCCGTCTCAGTTTTCCCCCAGTTTTTCAAAGCAAAGTAGGATTGGATCAGTCTGATCCAAATCTAGATTTTCAAGATTACCAAATTCGGATAATGAGAAATTAGACTGCATATCACACTGAAGGCCACTAGGTGCGTAAAAACAAACAAGCAGAATAGCTAGCATGGGGAAACAAAAAGAAAGCACAGAAAATACAAACATCCCATTTTCAATATCCTTTGACCAGGCAGACCATATCACAATCCATATTTCAATTCAAACTAAAAATTACAACCGTGAAATATGTGGAAAACACGCACACGTTCAGGAGACGAATCTCAAGTTTGGCTTTGGTTTTCTGCAGTCTGGTTAAAGTAATTTGTTCCTCTGCCAGGCGAATCTGTACCGCTGCTTGTTCAGCTTCTCGTTAAAGAAGTGCCCCATAGGCATCATCACCTTTGTTTGGCAAAGGATGTTTTAAGCCTCTTTGACTTCCTGTTGCAGTGGTAAGTGTCTCTACTTATGCAGATCCACTGTGGAAGAAGTTACTGTGGAAGATGTTTTCTCTGCATCAGTAGGATCTGATTCACCTCCCCCTTCAGCTGGGGGCTCACCATCACCTGCAACACCTTGAATCCCATGTAGAGCTTGTGAATGCTCCCCTCCAGTAATGTCAAGAACCAAGTCGGTGTATTCACCTCTCTTGAAGAACTTGTGCCTGTTTGAGTGTTTTTTGCCTCTGCTGGCCAGATCCTGTGGCATTTAGATTATTTGTGATTTCTGCCTAAACATCATTTTTCTTCTTGCTGGTCAGTTCTCCTCCCTTTTTAGAACTAAAACATCCTACTATTGAGGCATAATGATGCCTTACACCTTCCAGCAGTGCATGGGTTTCTGCCCCTGTGAAATTAGATCCTTTTGAGTCCATGGTTCCACCTGTTTGGTGAGACACAGAGGTAATATAGGCCCTGGGCATTGAGAACAAGGTGAAGCACATCAGCTCATAAGACAGCCATCTCATTTAGTCTTTCTCAGAGGACTTACCCAGGGCCACTGAGATGGCAGGTAGTCCATCGCCATTACCATTTTAGAAGAGAATACAATAGAAGAGTGTATGTTGAGTGTTCAAAACTAGAGCAATACACTAATGAGAAGCTTTATGCTCAGTTTTGGTTTGGGAATAGTGATATTAAATACTTTGCAGACCTTGTCAGGCCAGAGCTTCAATGCAGAACCAGAAGGGGTCACAGTATGTCAGTGGAAGAACGGGTCCTCATTGCTTTGCACTTCTATGCATCTGGGTCTTTTTACCAAGCATGTTGGTGACAGTAAGGGAGTGGACAAATCAACTGTGAGTAATGTGGTGAAAGCTGTGTCTGTAACTTTGGCCAGCCTGGTCAATCAGTTTGTTTGTTTTCCGAGGAATGACCAGATTTCCCAGTCCAGGTGCAAGTTCTTACTCTTGGGGAACATGCCCAAAACTATTGGAGTTATTGATTGCACTCATGTGTGTATACAAGCCACAACATGAGGCCTTAGCTTAACTTGGCCATCAAAGATTATTTTACAGTCATGTTGTTGTAGATGTCATGGTGTGCTTCGATTCATTGTCCTATTTTTGTGATGATTTCAGATGGCCTGACATTTAACCTTCTTTGATATACAAAGTAGTAAATGGCTGACTCAAAGCACGGATGCCCACATCTTATGGTTACAAACCAAGTCCAAATCTGAGGGGCTTGTATGTTGTCTTGGGTTTTTCTGTTGTGCAGGTTCATCTTCACTTGGTTTCATCTGTCAAAACTATATTTTTCCACAGCCTTGTAATTTGGTTACATGAGCCATGCAAACCTCAGTTGTGCTATACAAGAAAATGTCATTTCTATGAGAACTGATTGTTCTAACCATCAAGTGAAACACTGAAAACTCTTTAATGTTTTCCACATAATAATTCTCACTCTAGACTTCTAGAATTCACTTTAAAGGGACACTGTGTAAGATTTTCTCCCATCCAGCGGTAAGGTCGTATACTGGAACCATTCTTTATCCCGCTCCTTTTCCCAAGATTCATTTCCGCCTACAGTTGCCGAAAAATGTCATTGATCAAGCAAACAGAGAGGTCGTCAACAAAAACTACTTCTAGTAGTATACTCTCAGTAAATAACATTAGTTTTGTGAAATAGTTGTTTTCATTTAGTAAATTAGATAGAAAAATGTCATGTATGTCCATTACAAGACAACTTATGTTGTCTTTATATTGGATGATTACTTCAATGCTAACTGAAAATTAATACAGGCTAATCTAGTGATATAGAGCTATCTAGTCACTATATTATATTTATAGTGTGGGTAGATGCTCACAGAGCTCAGGAGACGGCGGTTCCCCGAGGTTGGGCAGCAAGAAATGAGTGCGGGTACCCAGAAAGCAACCCCCGCGGACCCACATCGCAATCGCACTCCAGTCCTCCGCTGAGGGCCGCTCACCACCACCAGAGACCACCAGCCAGATTGCGTGCATAACGCAGTCAGCACAGACACGCGAGAGTTCACCGGCAGCTGCACGTGACTCATGCGAGGATGGGGCCAGAAAGCAGGGCGAGCGCTGGGAAGCAGAAGGGGTGCCTGGTCGCTCGGACCCAGCACCATAACCAGGCGTCCCAACTGGTCTGTGATAATTATCAAAACAAAACAGCAAGTGGTTCTTCTAATACCTTGTATCTTTGATGGGTAAATGTTCTTTCTAGAGCCTAAGCCAGATATTCGTTATCCAGCTCATTTCTAGTGGCTATGCAGATGATAGTCAGCTAAATCTATCCATGACGCCACTATCTGGACTACAAATACGTCTTAATGAGCTGGACGACTGCTAATTTCCTGTTACTAAAATTAGATAAGACTGAGGTTTGTGTCTTTGGACCTGAAAACAGCAGAAATAGACTATTCATGCAACAAATCTGAATAGCTTTTCTTAGGCATCTAGTTCTACTGTGAAGAACTTCATTTTTGATGAGGCCCTGTCTAGTACTATCTTCTTTCACCTTTCTTTATCATAGCAATATTACAAAGTCCTATCCCGGTGATGTAGAAAAACTAGTCCATATTACATCTTGGTCATGCTACAACAGCTCTGGATTGCATCCAACTGCATCCGAATTTCTGATGAGCATTAGCAGGAGAGAATCTAAATTTCTTCTCCTAACATAGAAAACCTTTTGAGGGCCTTGAGGAACTTTCTGTATCTTCCCAGTCGAGCAGTTTGTTCTTAGACTGCAGGCTTACTTGTTTCCAAAAGTAAAATGGGAGGGAGAGTCTTCAGTTATCTGACTCCACTCTTCTGGAACCACCTCCAAGTTAGTGTTGGGAAGCAGAGACTCGCTCTACCTTTAAAGGATACAGAGAATCAAAATCCATTTTACCCTGTCTTTGTTGAATGACGAGAGTCTACCCACATTCAAGAACATACGAAAAGTCCTACACATTCTGAACATCTCCATTTCATTGAAATTCCTATTTTAGAAATGTTCACCAGAAACTGGGCCAATCTGAACAACGGATACAAATTACATAAAATGTGTCTTACTGCCCCCCCACTCTCACTCCATTCCCTCCCCTACAAAGTAATTTGCATACATACAACATTTGTAACATTAATATTACAGCTTTCTTCTTAAGTGTCTATTAACTACTAGATTTTTAATTCAAAATGCTAGCATCATCTGCTTTGAGTGAGCCTCCTCTGTCTATTTTGATGCTTTTACTATCATCGCTCATTGAATTGCTTTCATTCTGCTCGATAGGCTACTATCGGCCCAAGACCCAGACCTCGAGCCTCAGATGTGATGCGTTAGAGTAGAATTTGTATTTATGTGGCACGACCAGTATAATGAAAATGCAATTAGAACTATGTTGTTCGATCAAATTTATTGCAACCACTCCACTTTAGTTAGCTTTGTAGGACTGGACAGGGTAGTGACCCAACACAAAAGCACAGAAAAAGAAAACAGCAAAACATAAAAATAAAAGAAAATAGTGCACCACAAACCAGAAAAGTGGGCCACCAGCTGGGAGGTCCACCACCAGCACCACGAGCTGGCCGGTGCCCTGTTACAAATACAGAATAAAATTAGGAGAACCACAACCACACATTCCAATTACAATTTAACTCAAATCAAGAAAATAAAAAAAATAAAAAAGAAAATAACTTCTACTGCCGGCCCATTGAAACAACACAGGCTGAGCTAAAGCTAAGCTAACACACAGACCGACCGAAAACAGGGGAAACTCCCTACCGTGAAAACGATCGAGGCTTGTTAGTGTGGCGTTCCGGTGAGCATTTGGATGCAGCTGTTATATGGAAAAAATAAATGTAAATTACTACAAATAACGGGTTTAATGAGGAGATATGAAGCCCTTCTTACCTAGTGTGCTGCACCCGTAAAATGCGGAAGTCTGAATCCGAGTTTAAATCCAGCCTCTTCCACGTCCTCTTCCTTCGGGTGCAAACATGTACGGCTGAGTCTGTACTAGACTTTGAATCCTCTGTTCAAGCCCAGCCTGATACCCGACCCGAACTCAAACTTGGGCTGAGATTTCCCACCACTTTCATCGGACTAGGTCAGATCAGGTTTTTTAAATAGTATTTTTATTTTATATAAAGTTAAGGCTTAATGATCACAATTTAGTAAATTGAGTTTGAATTCTCTGCCCAAGTCCAAGCCTGGCACAATACCCGACTCGAACTCGGGCCGGGTCGGGTTTAAGCAGAACATGCATGAGCTCGGGTCAGGTCAGGCTGGATGTTTTGGGCCTGATCTAAACTCTAAATTCTGTGTTAGCCAAAGCTGTAGAAAGTTGCTCTGTTTTCCAAAGCCGACAAAGTGTCTTGAGTGGCAGTAAAGGCAGCCAATCAGCGTCAAGTGTTTGCATTTCATGATATGGTTGCCAGTTAAACCCAAAAGGACGCCAAATAGGTGCAAAATCACACATTTAAAATCCCCATCTAACATATCTTTCTGAGAGAGGTTTTTAGGAAACTTCTATGGCATTACAGACAAAACCAAAATTTTGTCGATACATCACATCACAGAACAAAGATAAATACCCTGTTCAACCATTCTATTTCACTGCTAAAGTTAGGTTTAAAACTTTAAAACATATGTTGTATTAGAGTCTCTCTTGCTCTTTTTTTTTCTTTCAAAGATTTTTTGGTTCCAGTGGCCATTTTATTTTGAAGTTATGAGACAGGACAGTAGGGTTTGAGAGAGAAGGGTTTGCATGCTGGGAGTTGGACTCAGGACTGCTGCAGGAGGGCTGGGCCTCTACATGGGCTGCCTGCTTAGACCACTATCCTATGCAGCGGGCCTAGTCTCCTTTCCTTGTCATCTCAGACCCCCAACCAGCTGAATAAGCTGTCCTCTGTCTCGTTCTGGTGGAGGCTTTTTTATCCTTTACATTGTTGCCTCATGTCTACTTAGGCTGGGTGATAGCACCAAAGGGAAGATTTGGGGCTATCTGTTGGGTTCTTTAACAAGGTTATTTATACATCAATTTTAAGTTTGTAAACTTAATTGAATTTGACTGAATTGTAATACAATTTGGACTTAACTGGCTTGTATTTAACTTTGTAAATTTTGGATGCTTTCTGCGAAAGTTCCTTGACATGACTCTGTTGTGAGTTGGTGCTTTCACATTGAATTAAATAGAATTTTGGCATCCAGGCCAGTTTCTTCTGCCTTCATTGAATGCAAGTGCTGAAAATCTAAGTGGAATCCAGAGGATTTGAAGGGAAAAAAATTAGGATGACTGGGCTTAGCTGGCAGAACGCCCCACCCAAGTTAATTTTAATTTGAATCTATCAAAAACTAAAATATCCATGCAGCATATCGATCTATTGACAGATCATTAGATTGCTAACTGACTGAAGCTGACACAGCTAATTGATGAGCTCGTATAAGTGGTGGCTCTTTGCTCCTCATTGTTCAGTTAAATAGGAAGGGCTTTGTTGATGTAGTGGTCTTTCACAATGACTTTCCCTCAGGTCAGTGAACAACATTATGTCTCCTGGAAGATGTCTGCCTAATGTGATATGTTCATTTAAATTTAATTAGACAGTTGTGTTTAATTAATTCAGTTGTTATACTCATTAAGTGTGTTTAATTAGTTCAGTTAAATTTTGCATTTGCTTTCTGAGGGACAAAGCTAGGCAACGAGCAGCCATGTGAAAAAGTCATTATTCTATTCTACTGCTATTATCACTTGGAAATCACTGAGTTGCCAGGATGCTCTGAAAATATTTAATGCCAAGACATCATCCAAGGACCAGTAAGCAGCTTGCAGAAAATGGACTCTGTAGATGTATTGTCTGAACGTGTTTATTCAGCATTAAATCCCTGTTTATGTGAGACACTGATGAAAATAGAGATTGCAATCACATTTAGGAGGTTTTTCAGTCAGAAAGCTAACAATATCTTACAGAGTCATAAAGATTCCTCCAGTGTTTCTGTCTCTTAGGCGCATGGGCCTCTCAGACCATCGTGTCAGCCTTCTGTCTCTGACAGCAAATGTCCCTAGCGTTTAATGTAGTTCCTCTTCAGATGTCAGGAAGACAAAGGGATTCATCTGTCATGGCTATCGATCAGCTATTATGCTCTGGTGAATGGAGCATCTCAAGGCCCAGCAATCCTGCACCAGTCAGTTGGCATTATCTGGCCGCCTGTGGAGGATGCAGTCACTTGCTGCACAGGCTTGAGTTATATGCACATCATTACAATGACATGAAAAATGAGAGCAGAACAGACAGCTCTGGTGCCCTAAGGGGATCCCGTCGCAAATACTAGTAGATGGGTGGCCAATGATGCGATATGATGGCCACGATTGCCTTATATGATGAAGAAGTTTATGAGGTTAGATGTCTGGGTGCCAGGAAAGAAAGGTGAGGGGGGAAAGCAAAGTGGTTCTGGGAGCAAGTATTTATGCGGCACATCCATATTTGTCTAATCTCCTCTCAGCCAGGCTTGCCACACAGCGCCCACAGTATGTAGAGAGCAAAGACAAAGCCTATCTTTGCCCCTCATTGACACTTCACAGCCTGGCAGCCTTCCAGAAGACAACTAGCTGGGGAAAGAGGCAAGGAAAGGGATGAAACAGGGATGAATGTCACCAGAGGTGACTGGATTATGGGCTGAAGTGCTGTAGAGCACTTGGAATGCAAAAGGAACTTGATGTACGAGCATAGGCATGCAGATGAGCATTGTGGGTTTTAGATCCACATCCTGTTGCTGAGAGAAACTACCTGAGCAACGTTCAGTGACATGATCTGTGTAGTAGTCAAGCCCAAGTAAATGATGAATGGCATGTTGCTGCTCCCACAGGTCCCGCTGGGCACAGTTCCAGTATGACTGCCAACCCTTCGAGCAGAGCACCAGTGGCTGCAAGCAGGAGAACTATGGAGCGTGTCTTCTTGCATACACCGGCCTGATAGGTAAGAACTAAATCTTTGTGCACCAGTTCTGGCTCAGCCAGCCTCTGTGATGGATCGGGAACAAAAAGGTTTTTAAGAGAAGTAAAGAGCAGACAAGTGAACCAAACAAACTCAGAAGAATAATGGAGGATGGTGATGAAAAAATGCGCTTCAATGATCGATGCAGTGCCAAATCACTGTTATTATAAGTCATGCAATTACAACTATTGATTGGTGTTTTGACAGAATTATCCCCATTGTGACAACAAGTGGGAGCGCGTGAAGGCGTACAGCGCATTAATTGTGCTTTAAGCAAAAACTTAAAAGATGATCACATCATACACAAAATGTTGTTTAAAAAAAACGCTCAGTTAAAAACATGTCAATATGGAACAACAATACCATGCTGAACAACTGGAGGAATAGGAGAGGTAAAGAATGGAGTGAGACAGACCAAGAGCTCTGCTGCAGTAATTAAGAAATGAAGACTCTGAGATCATGTTTAAAAATGAAAAATGATGAAGATAAATCAGAACTATTCCTCTGATTGTGCCCAACAGGTCAAAGCAAATACAGTACATGTTTTAAAGGTAATTTGATCAACAAATTACACTTATAACAAGACCATAAGCTGGATGCCTAAATCAAAAAACTGTTGGAACTATTTGAAAAAATGCAAATTAAACAAGAGTAATTTGATGATTCTTATATCTAGTCTGACTTCTGACCGTATGAATCCCAGATGTTTCATGGTTTTCCTCATCAACTTACTTCCGTTTGCTAACGCACATCAATTTTTGCATTTCAGGCTGCAACACATTAAAAAAACAAAGTTGGAACATTTAGCTTTTTCCACTTTGCTATTCCTTCGTACAACACTTAAAAGCAACACCATGTAATTTTGAGCTCTTTAGTGCCAACTTCTGGTTGAGAACCCCAAACGTCCCCAAAAGCAACACAATACACATACATTTGCTGACCAGCTGACGAGAGAAGAACTGACCAGGAACCACTGGCTCTGTCATCATGTTCACACCTACAGTTGATGGTAGCTTCATCTTCTAGTTAGCGCTTGGCTAACTCCATCTAGCAAACACTACGAGTCACTCATTGGCAACTAGGAGGCGTGTCTTCCTGAGCACGGATCAGGGTTGCTAACTTATGTAGTCCTGGCGATACAGATGCAGGCTTTGGTGGAAATGTGATTGTCTTGTTATAAGTTCAAATTTAAAAAAAAACTATTTTTAGAAACCTTTTAAAAAATTGGTTTCAAGTACGGTTGAAGAGTTAAGGCCTATTATCTTGTCCCATTGTTCCTGCAAGCACATCTTAAAATGTGCAGCAGAACGAGGTTGTGGACGTTGCCTCTTTGTCTCTAAAATATCTTTGTTAGGAAAACTGACACGACACCTACCATCAGAGACCCTGGATTTTTGACTTGTTGGTTACAGTCAGATTAAAGTATCGATTGCTTCCCAAAAAGATGAAGAATAACTGATTTTGTCATAGTACAGTATACGTTTCCACTGCATGATGGTCCATCCCAGACACCTCTTAGCCCAGAGATGTTGATGTCGTCTTTTTTGTTTGTTTGTTTTGCACAGTAAGATTGAGAATTTGTAAATTTAACCCCATATTATCGCGCTTGACAGAGGTTTCCCCTCGCTTATGAATCCCCATGAATGACAGTTGATATAGTAGCATCTGAGGGATCACAGATCATGGATGTCCACCTCAGGCTTGTACTTCCAGATTGTGAGCATAGCTACTAATCTTCCTGTGAATGAGTAAGTGTGTGTGTGTGTGTGTGTGTGTGTGCAAAGAAGTCTCTCCTCTCCAAGTAAAACATCCAGGACATTCTGAAATTGGACAGCATA
>JBAMYA010030393.1:0-16011 GCA_037176975.1 Arrhamphus sclerolepis | reverse complement strand
TCTATCTATCTATCTATCTATCTATCTATCTATCTATCTATCTATCTATCTATCTATCTATCTATCTATCTACTTAAGATAGTAAGACAGGATGAAACGTTTTGGACTAGTGGTCTATCTTCTGTCGTTTCTCTCCCTTCTCTCATGGTGAGGTTGGGTCCTACTGTGATGGGCAGCAAAGTAGTGCAGTGATTAGCATTTAGCAAGAAGGCTTGGTTAGATCTTGGTTCAGCTGGTCTTTCTGTGTGGAGTTAGTATGTTCTCCCTGTGCCTGCGTGAGTTTTATACAGGTACTCCAGTTTCCTCTCACAGTTCAAAAACATGTTGTTAGGCTAATTGGTAATAGTAAATCCCACTTCAGCTCATGTACATGAACTATAAAGTAATTTCACTTATAAGAGTAATTATAGGAATAATTCGGTCTAATAAATCAATCTATCTAATAAGGTTGTCTGTGTGTGTGTGCATATGTGTGTGGCAGTGAGAGAAAGCTGCTTGCTTTATAAAATGCCTTGAGTGGCTCCTGGGCTGGAAAGACACCATATGAGCACATTGTCATTGTTGTTTACCATTCTAAGTCTTTGTTCACACTACATTCTCTCTGATCATTCCTTCATCAATATATTCTCTTCCTCTTTTCCGTCGCTCACTGCCTGTGCATTCACACATGTGGCCAATCTGCCTTCAGAACAAGCTGCTATCTCTCCGTTTACCCCTCCTTAGCCACAATTTACTCTTTCAATCCATATTGCCCTAAAGATGCCTCTCAAATGATCCCCTTCATCTCAGCACTCTCTTGCTTCTCCATTCTGTCTCTCCTTCTTTCAAATCTTCCTTCTCTTCCTTCCACCCTATTAGATGTTTTTCTGCAGTTTCCTGCCATTCATTTCTGTTCGTTTTCTCCCTTCATTGAGCTGAGTTCCACCACATCCCTGACATTCCCTCGCCCTCATTTTTTGGTTCCGTTCTTACCTCAACCGTCTCATCTCTCACCCTTTCTCTCTGCCGTTACACACTTTTTTTCATATCACCAAGTCAAGCCTCAGGTCCCATAGCCAAATAAGATTTGGAAGCTGAGGCATATGTGCGCTTCACCTTCCTTAGATTGGAGTCAGTTTGTGTAAGCGACATGCAGGTATAAACCATTTATGATTTGCAGAACCTATTGCCAAGATGTGTGCTTCAAGAGGAGAGGGAATATTCACTTCCTCATATTTTATACTGGTCTCAGTTGTTTTACTTTAAACATTTTTTACATCTATGTTGTGTTAAACCATTAAAAATAAATGCAGACAGTTTGATTTTCATATACTGAAAAAAAAAAAAAAAGTTGTCATTGTAAAATTCCACTGCTATACACAAAAACATTGTAGAATGTTTTTGATATTAGGTAATTCTGGCATAATACACTGTGAAATTTTCCATCCATCCATTATCTATACCTGCTATTTTCCTGTGCAGGGTCACGGGGGTCTGCCGGATCCTATCCCAGCTCACTTTGGGCGAAAGGCAGGGGTACACCCTGGACAGGTCGCCAGTCTATCACAGGGCACTGTGAAATTCTTTATTTTTCAAAAGAAAGAAAAAGTCAAAAGGCAGAAAAAGTAATTGTAACTCAGAATTCAGTAACTCCATCTTGAGCAGCAATAAGTTTTCTGTATGTTGTTATTAGTTTCCCAAATCATTTTTGGGGAATTTTAGTTAATTGTTCTTTACAACATTGTTTCAGTTCATTGAAGTCTGCAAGACATTTTCTATAAGCATCTCTCTTAAGGTCCTGCCACAGCATATTAATCATTAATCCTAATTTTCAGCCATCCAGCTGTAGCATTTGTGGTTTGTTTGGAATAGTTGTACTATAGTTGTGTCTACTTTCAATTTCAGGTAAACTTTAGGTGTCAGATAGAGGAGTTTGATACTGTGGGGTTCTTTGGTCATGAGGCGACATAACAATCCCAAATCATAAACCCTCCAACTTGAGAGATGGTATGAGGTGCTTGCGCTGATATGCTGTCTTTGGTACTTGCCAAACATGGCACTTTCCATTATGTCAAAACATGCTCACTTTGTTCTTGTTGGTCCCTGTTTCAAATGTAATGTAAAACCCATGCATACTTTTTATGAATTTTTTTTTTTTTCTCTCTCCTTATATTCAGAGTTCTTGTTTTCTATGCACATTCCTGTTCAGCATGTCTGTGCCAAGCAAACTCATTGCAGTTTTGCATATCCTTTACAGAAGCGTGTTAAACTGAGACTAGACCCAAATGCTACTGCTCTGAAAAGGTACCAGCTGTGAGCAGAGTTAAATTAGGTTTTATGAGCAGGCGCAACCCTTATCCAATACAATTTTGGTAACAAGACATAGAAAAAAATGGGCCATTTCCCCAACAGAAAATAGTACCTCAGAAAATTGTATTCATAGTGTTCTGTACATGTGGATGGTCCAGAATAACAGTCTGTGGTCGTCGTCATTGGATAAATAAACAATGAACAGTCACAGACCTGACGGCACTTTCTGAAACGAACCCAGAAAGCAGTTTGTGTAGAAACTCAGTGTGTTGGACCTCCTTTCTGAAACAGACCCCAGGAAAGAATGGAGACCAAGACAGATGATGGTGACGGAGCTGGAAATGATCAACATTGAACAGAAAATGCTCCATAGACACTCAGCTGGGGTTCGTTTCAGAAAGCTGGTTATGCAGAAAAAGTAACCAGTGATTTGAATGAAAAGAGACTTGGTTCCCACTCCACCTAGTTGACTGTTCTGATAGTCACCACATCAAGTCAATGTAGCTAAATTAAAAAACACCAACTCGAACCAGGTCGTTTCCCCACGACTCATCTTTGCTGTCCACAGCCACACAAACACAGTCATACCAGATTCACCCATTTTCCCAAGTTTTATTTCTGAAATCTGTGTCTCTGTGTGACCACAAACCCTACTGTTATTGTTTTTACTCCATATTCCTGTAATGTAGAAATGATCAACACTGATCAGAAAATGCTCCATGATCAAACTCTGCTGGGGTCCGTTTCAGAAAGAGGGTTATTAAGAAACTCCAAGTATGTTGAAACAGAGCGCAGGAAACTTTTTTATGTTACAATTTGGAAAAAAAAAAATCTTATCCTTCATCTCTATGTATTTGTTTTATTGATTTTCAAATGTCAGTTTTCTTAATAATGCTGGACATACTGAACATATCCTATATATATTATTATATTATTTTATTATAGGCTATTCATTAGAAAATGAAGGAAGCTGAACCTCGTCCCTCGCATCAGCTGAACGACCTGAAGTCGGCTGTTATCTTGGAAGACCTGTGGATACACTGATGGAGTAATGGTGAGAAAAACAGAGGATGCAGAGGGAACAAGAAGCTACAGAGAAGACACTGGCTTTGAGACAACGTAACCTTACTGAAAAAACTTTTAAGCCATATTCCCCCTCTTTCAGCATGGAAAATGTGAGATCCCTCTGGGAATAAAATAAATGAACTGATAGCACTGGCCCAGAGTCAAAAGGAGTATATGGAATGCAGTTTAATGTGTTTTACGTAGACTTGGCTGGACCAAGATATTCCTGATAATAGTGTGATCAATAATAGCTTCCACACAGTTTGAGACATGATGAGCGTAAGCGCAAAAGTGGGACGGCTTGCCATTCTCCTTAATGATCGATGGTGTAACCCAGTGCACATCACCATGAAGGAGTGAATCTGATGCCCTGATGTTGAACTGTGTGCTGTCAAACTGCATCCATATTAGACTCCTAGAATCAGAATCATGCTTAATGCCAAGTAGGTTTCCACTTACTAGGAATTTGACTTGGTGTTGTTGGTGCAACACCAACACCATTTTTTTTATCTTAAAAAAAATGAGGAGCTGTAGTGCAAACTGAATGCTATAAATATTATAAATGTGTATATATACAATAGGATGAGGTGGTCCCAAATAAATAGAGTCTGTGAATTAATGTAACGCAGAAGGTCTGAAGATATTATGTTCATGTAGCTTGTAGGTCTGGAAGGGGAGAGGGAGAGAGTCAGTGTCAAAGTGGGCTCTGGACCTTGTTGATAAGGCTAGTAGCGGATGGGAAGAAACTGTTCCTGTAGTGTGAGGTTTTGGTAGTGATGGATCACAGCCTCCTGCCAGAGAGGAGTGTCTCAAAGAGTTTGTGACCAGAGTGGGAGGGATCAGCCACAACCTTTCCTGCAGGCCTCAGAGTGCTGGAGGCGTACAGGTCCTGGAGAGATGGAAGATTGCAGCCAATCACCTTCTCTGCAGACCGAATGACACACTGCAGTCTGCCCTTGTGGAAAGACACAACCATCTCTACTGTTTTTAGTGCATTGAGCTCCAGGTTGTTTTGGCTGCACCAGGTCACCGGGTGGTCAACCTCCCACCTGTAGGCAGGCTCATCACCATCAGAGATGAGTCCGATGAGAGTGGTGTTGTCCACGATTTTCAGGAGCTTGACGGACTGATGACTGAAGGTCCAACGGTACAGGGAGATGAGCAGTGGAGCGGGAACCAGTGCTGATGGGCTGTGAGTCGGAGACATATTTTCCCAGCTTCACATTCTGCTTCCTGTCAGACAGGAGGTCTGTAATCCACCTTCTCTCTGGTCGGGCATTTAATAATCTGTCTATATTAGTTCATGAGTGAGATTTGCTTTGTTAAGGTCACCGAGGACAAAAACTAAAGAGTCTGAGTTGGTCCGCTCCAAATACAGTATCTGGTCGGTGAGCATGTTATGCTTGTTCAGGTGAAGAGTCCCAACAATGCTAAGGTTATTCTTGAGGAGCTCAGCCACAGGGATACTGATAAAGAAGTTGTCTGTCGTGATGTTGCAACCAATGAGAGGGGGGAAAAAGTAAAACAGTAAATTTATTCAAAATGGAATTCTCTAAATTCTAACACCATAATTCATTGCATTATATTGTATTGCATTTTATTTATTCTACTATTTAGTATATAGAGAAATTTCTGTGTTGTGTTGTCTGTGTGATTCCACTACACAACATTCTCTCCAAGGTTCCTCTGAACCTCCTCTCCTGGCTGTCTAACTGTATAGACAATTCCATCTATTGCATAAGGTACCCTTGCATTGCACACCCAGATGATTTTTATCCCATATTTTGCAGGCTTGCTGGGCGTGTATTGCAGGAACATGCACTGCCTCGGAATGGCACAAGCTACTCATATATGGTGACACAGTCACTGGGGATGAACTCTTTTTTTTGCATTTTCAAGAAACATTCCCACACATGCCTACATGCTGTTGTGTGGTCTGTTTCCAGTTGCAGAGCTTATCATCAACCCATATGACATGGCGAATATCCTCATATCTCCCGAGCCCGATGGTGGCAATGTAAATTGGATTTTGCAGTGGATCCACAAACAGCTCCCGCAAGGCTACATCCCTGCTCTTCTAGCCCCCTGCAAGGAGGATCAAACCTATAAAGGCCATAAATTCTTCTTTATCAATAATTCTCCACTCTTTCCCTTTTGTTGTGGCTGCTGTTTGTCCCTCTAAGTTGGTGTAGTTTAGAACCTCCTCAATGATGCTGTCACTCATGAACATATCCCAGGCATCTTTCAGTGAAACAGCTCAAAATCTGCAGAAAATCTGCAAACAGCCTACTCTGGATAGAGAAAACAAAATTGCAATAATATTTTCAGATACACCAATATACATACACGTACATACAATTGTTTAGGTTTTTTGTTGTTGTTGTTTGACACTTGACTAAGACAGCTGACTAACTATTATTATAGAAGTATTAGCTACTTAGCAAAGTAGTTTGCTAAACTATCAATATAGTTAACTAACTATAATAGAATTTGCCAACAGTTAACTAATAGTAATTAGTAATTACCTCTCTGACAAGTAATGTACCTGAGCTAACCCAAAGCTAATCAAATATTATGTACAGTTATCTTTCACAATTGTCATTATATATCTTCTTATGTAAATATAGAGCAATTTCATAACTAAGACTGTGAGGTGTGGCAGGTAAATAGTTGTCCAACTTGAATATGTTCCTACTTGCAAGCAAACAAATATCACAGTTTCCTGCCAAATGCTTGTAATAAAACCATGTACATGTTTACTAGACCCTGTTCCAAAGTTTTAAAGAAATTTTTCCCATAATAGGCTCTGTAATTCTGGATCTTGTCAATACATCTCTCCTAACAGGATATACCTGTAAGTTTTAAGACTGCAGTAATCAAACCTTTACTCAAAAAGATGTCTCTGTATGCTGAAGTTATAACTAATTAAAGGCCTATTTCTAACCTCACTTTTATCTTTAAAATTCTTGAGAAAATTGTTCTAAATCAGTTAAATGTCCAGAATGCTGCTGCACGAGTACTAACCAGAACTGGCTATAGAGACCACATCTCACCAGTTCTTGCTTCATTACATTGGTTCCCTGTTAAATTTAGAATTGAATTTAAAATATTACATCTTACATACAAAGATCTGAATGATGAAGCTCCAATCTATGTGAAAAATCTCATAGTTCCATAATGTCCTAATAGAACACTCCACTCTCTGATTTACTTGCTGTTCTAAGAGTCTATAGTTCTAGAAAGGATGGCGGAGCCTTTAGCTAGGAGGCTCCTCTATTATGGAATCAACTCCCAGCCTCGGTTCATGAGGCAGACTCCCGCTCTACATTTAAGGTTAGGCTTAAGACCTTACTTTTTGATAAAGCCTTCAATTCTGTAGTCTCTTAAACCATCTCTAGTTATGCTGCTATAGGCCTTGGCTTCACCTCAGCTTCGAGCATCTTCACCCCGTCTGTCTTATTTCAGTCTCAGATTGTGCCGAATCATTTAATAGAATCAACGTCATCTTCCATAGTCTCGCTCTCTTTTCCTTTTTCCAAATTCATATGTAACCTCTTATATGAACTGGGAGTCTAGATAAGATTATATTATGCATCATGTGTTGTTCCATCTCCTGAGATGTTTGGGTTGTTGGGGAATGTTATGAAATGCTGAAGTGAAGGTATTATGGATAAACAACAAAAATCCCTTAGAAGAAAATGTCCATTCCCTGTAAGAGGCTACAGGTCCTTGGGAGCATTTTAAAAATGAGAACGCCGCCTGGAACCAGACATCCAAGGCTGAGGTTGTCTGTCAAACTGCGTTTCCTCAAACCTACAGTGTTGACCATTTTTAACTGAATGACCACTTGGAACAACGTAAAGAATGACATTTTCAAGCCAAATATTTCAGCCCATCTAATTTTGGTCAAATTCAGACTTATTGAATAACTTCTTATTGTTGAACTCTTGTGCAGGCACATGTATACTGTAAACTGAACAACACACACACAAACAGGGCAACATAAAAAGTTAATCTAAGTCACAACTACCTAATCTTACAAACTCAAAACAGCTGAGGTTATTAACTTTAACACACTTCATCCTTTACTGCAAAACCACAAAGTATCCAACACTGAGCGTTTAGGACAGACACTGAAAATACAAAGGCATTTGTTTGTCTGTAAATTTGTTTGCACGACTACATTGTTGAATGCCACCAGTAACAGCACACTGCATCTGCACTCACCTCCATGTTGTACAGGAACTTAAAGTCTGAGGGTCTGCGGGCTGCTTCTTTTACCGCCTGGGCCAACTCTATAGATCCTCGCCCACCCTGAGCCCAGTGTTGACACGGCACGGCGTCAGATGCACCACACTCTTTCGCTATCTGACACACAAGGTCAATCTCCGCCTGGGTGTCTGTCCTGAAGGATCATAAATGGTAACCTTATTAAAAATGGCTGAAGGTTATGATAATAAGTTGGCATTGAGATACAGAATGATCTCATCAGAGTTGGTAGTCCAAGGAAAGTACTGACTTTGATCTGATTATTTTGATTAGTAAGTAACAGAAGTAAGGCTTTGTAAAAGTCTGCATGTATATTACTTGAAGACATTGAGCGCCACCACTACAGGAACTCCAAACAGTTGTGCAATCTGGATCTGCTTGTTGAGATTGCTACGGCAACCACCTGCGACCAGGCTCAGATTCTAGATGAGATAGACAGAACACCACAGAGGTCAGATAAATATCATGGTAATTCAGCTAGGAAAAAGTATTTCAATAGGTTTCCATAACATTGGCTAATTCAACAATACTACACTGCAAAAACTGATTTCTAAGAAAGTAAAAAAAAAAAATTGTTTTAAGACAAATGGTCCTGTTTTAAAAGCATATATCTCATTTAACAATTCTAGCCAAGCATTTTTTTCTTACCCCATTGGCAGATTTTTTTGTTTTTCCTTAATATAAGACATTTTGACTAGATTTAAGAATACTGTAAACCCACATTCCTACAGGACCATTTGTCTTAAAACAAGTATTTTTTTTAACTTCCTTAGAAATCAGTTTTTGCAGTGTAGGACCCCACATCTATTTTTTTTTTTTTTTAAAGGCACAATATAAATTGTACAGGAGAACCTGAAAACCTTACAACTACACATGGAAGTATTAGTTAGACTCCACAGGAGTCTTGGGGAATCACTGGGAATCACTGGAACTGATGCTACTCGACCAGCACACCGCAGCATACATGATGGTACTGGTCACCACAGACTGGTAGAACATTTCCAGCATTCTGCTGCATACATTGAAGGATCAGAGCTTCCTCAGGGAGGAAAGTGTGCTTGTTCCCTTATTGTACACAGTGTCTGCATTTGTCCTCCAGTATAGTACTTGTCCACCACCTCCTCCCACCAAGATCTGGTGTGGAGGTGCTATCTTTCTATAAAAAAAAAATCAAATCATCATTTTCTTTTGTGTGCTTTACATTTATATATTTTAATATTATTCATAAGAAAACATATTTCTGTTCCTATAATACTGAGCAAAGGTTTTGGGTTATTTCTGGAAAAAATACAAATATACTTATTCAACCTTCCTTGGATGGTAGAGAGAAAAATTTACAGCAAATGACAGGAAATCCGTAATTTCAGTGAACATCCATTTAATATTATATACTTTTATTTCCTTTTTTTTATCCATTTAACTGAAGTGTCCAAACAAATTCAAAATAAACCTTAGTTTATTTTTAGATGTTTACGTCACCTCGTTAATGGAACTGAGAACATTAGACGCGTACGACTCTGATTTTTCAATTTGTGCCTTAATGACCACAGGATTAGTTTTACTGTTAATTTAATATATCGCTGTCACTATGTGTTAACAGCATTTTGTGAAGGTAATCCGAGTTTGACCACAAAAATCCAATCTTGTACTCTGTGTGTGTGTGTGTGTGTGTGTGTGTGTGTGTGTGTGTGTGTGTGTGTTAGGGGGGTTGTCTGTTTACCCCAGTACCTCTGGCTCCTATACAGGCCTCACCATTAACTTCCATGGCTTCATTATTTACGCAGCTGAATCTGCGTTAGAGGTCAATCATCCCAATGCTTTACACACATAAACAGAATCCCATCACAAATCCACAAGGGTTCACATATCGGTAAAACGGAAACAAATTTTCTACTTGAGCTGCTAATCAAAGAACTAAGTTCATCGGCAATATGTTTATGCAAATAGGTGAAGCACTGCATGCCAGTGAGAAGACAGCAGGATGCTTGAGGGAGACAGGGTCAGCAAACTGAGAAACTTGATTATAGCACCTAACCAGTTCTAATGAAGATTTTCTGTTCACGTGGGACATGCAGTTTCTCTTCACGGCGAGTCACAGGTTCCACCAAAGATGTGTTAAACTAAACAGACTACATGATGACAAACCAGTGTCGCACATAGCTGCCACTGGAAATTAAAACAAAATATCTACAGCCACACTGTCAAACATAGTTATGTTAATGAGTTTAAATACCAGTAGCTTTGATTTTGTTGTTTACATCCTGACCTTATGACTAAATGAGATTAGAACATCAGGCCTATAATTGTAACATGATTCGAGGCAATGTTCTGGTTCAAATTCTCCAGCTCAAATATGCTAACAAACTCGCCTCATGTTCTCCTAATTCATCCCTTTTTCCACCATAAATTCATCTTTGTGTGATCTTATTTATGTTTGTATCCATGTCTGTATATGTTGTGCTGACATGTTCGTACCTCATCAATGTATTCTCTGGGAAGAGGTGCACCTGCTGACACCTAAGAACACACAAGGGCAGCAAACAATAGAACACATAAATATGAGATCATTTTAGGGCCTTCATTTCAAATTAATTAATTACAGAAAAATACAAAAATATTCTGAGCTTATTTTCTTTATGACCTGGGTTTATTTAAGTTTTATTTGTAACTACTAAGTCACAATAAATGAATAAGACTGTTTGGGGACATTTAAACCACTGATGCTTCAGAGAAAAAAGTCTGGCTAAAACAACCTTAAACCACAGGAACCTTACGCATCCTTACGTGAACTATATCGTATTTAACTTACATTCGGGCCGCCACCATGCATCTTCAATGCTCGAACAGTTGCAACCAGCACCACCACGTTAGGCCTCAAACCGGACGCTCGGCATTTGATGTTGAAGAATTTTTCCATCCCGATGTCCGCTCCAAAACCTGCTTCAGTCACTGAGAGAAAACAGGAAGTTTTAGCACAAGTCCCAGACTATAAAAAAAAACAAATAAAAAAAAACAAAAAACAAAAACAAAAAACAGCAAGACATTGAAATGCACAAAAAGTGTACTGTATGAAAACAGTGTTTAAAGAATCCCATCTCTCTGCCCCAAACCAAAGCTTTAGAAGCTGTACTGGAAATAAATAAATAAATAAATAAATAAATAAATAAATAAATAAATAAATAAATGGGTGAATGTTAATTACTCTTGAAATAAAATGTGGTAATTCTATATAATAATATCTCCACTGTATTTTAAAAACCATGTTTGACTAAAACTGACATCTGTAAAAATGTATACTAATAAATGAACATTTATAAGTTTTAAAGTGTCATTTGGAATACAAGGTAACAGCTTCTTATCTGAACCGTAATGAGTAATGGGTACAATCAGACCAAACAAACAAACAAAAAAAAAACCCAAAAAACAAACAAACAAACCAGAAGGCCTTTGATAAAGACAAAACCTGCGACCAGTCCTCTTGAAAAGCCTCCAAACAAAGCGAGTAGTCTACCTTGAAGGATGGCTTTGTTGTGATGTGGTTTCCTGTTACGTCTCAGATTTGAGTGTGGATTTGTTAAACTGTGAATTTGTACATAAACACGGGCTGGTAGATCAGAACTGTAATGTTTTATTAATGCTCAAAGGAGACAAAGGTTGATTTAACAGCTGACATTTTCAGTTGTGTTTTAACAGCTTAACGCATTTTTCGAGAGCAGATTTTAAATCTTTGCAGGAAGACAAAAAGTAAAAGCAAAACAACAACAAGAAAAACAAACAAACAACAAAATACTTCCTCCAAGCCAATAATGCAACACCTCTGCAGGTTATGCTCCACTTATCTCTACTTTAACTGCAACTACAGTGCTGCTACACAAAACTGCAAATGCAAATTAGCTTATGCTTTAATCTGTTAGAGCGCATCAAATGGTGACATTTATGTTTGAGCTGTACATTGTCCCTTTCTAAATTAAGTTTATTATTATTATTATTAACTGTGAGTCTGCCGCTGCAATGTTGGATATAAATGTTTATGTCACATCAGCACACATCAGCAACTGTTAACATTAGAGGGGAACGTCATAAAGGTGTAATTTTTCATAAAATGTGGAACTAGTTCTGATGTAGAATCTTTTTTTTTTTTATTCTCATTTTTAATTAAATATGTTTGGTTTCACTTGCCTGACTGAACAAATAAAACGTTTAAATGAGCGAGCACACTGATTGGATTATCATATAAATATACATCGTTAGCACTTGTTTCACTATTTGATTAGATGCTATGTGAGTGAGAAAACATATGCTTTTTATCCAAATGTTCAAAAATCCTAAATGAGAAAATCAATCATTTCAAAAGCTAAACTAAATGAGTCTTTTGTAACAAGCCGTTTTCTAAGGTTCCCCCCCACACACACAACAAATGATGTTCAATTCTTCCAAGAAGAAAAATTCCTGAACTCTTTGTTACGGCCACAGAGGACCAATAAAGCTTCTGACCTGCAGACAGCTAAAAGAATAGTTTGTTTTGATTTTCTCCCAAAGGTCCACATAATGTAGAGGAGTATGTCAATGGCACGTCATGGTAATAACAATTTATGTGACATTAGCAACAGCTGAACACTTAAAAGTTCCAAAAGTAAACAAGGGCTGTTTTTGTTATAGTCTGGAAAAGATGAACATGCATCAAATTTGTAAAAGTAATACCCGCTGAAGAATTATTCATATGATGGCATGGAGTGAAATTCAAGTCTTGTACATTTATAGACAGAAATGTTTACCAAAATCCAGATGCTCAGTCAGAGACACCAGGGACATAGAAAAAAACAAAACATCTTTGTTATTCTAAGAAAATTAGCTTAAATGAAAAAAACAAAACAAAAAACAAAACATAAAACATTGTATTCTACAAGTGCACTGGTTACTCCTCTGTTAATGTTATTAACAAAATTGAATGAAAAAGCTTCTTCTTCTCCCCCGAGGCTCATCTGAATAGTTTACAAGGCAGTCCAGTAAAACGTTTTTTTTTTTTTATTACTTCTGTTGGGTTCAAATTATTCAGGCTCACAGATGCCAACACTAACAGCTGCATAGCTGCCCTGATGGTATTTGACCGTGTTGCGTTTCTGGTGTAATAAGTCACTCTGCCTCCCAGACTTTGACACTTACTGGGTGTGTCCCTGGCCGGTGTCATGACAGATGATTGACAGGTGCTCCCCTTTCCTGAACCAGAAACCAACACGGGCTACACTGGATGAACAATTTTACTTGTAGGCTAAATTGGGCCAACAGTGCATCTTGATTTAAACCTTTGATGTTAAATGCAGTTTCTGTATCCTTTCTCACTTTAAGATCAACTTTGAAAGTTGCCTTTGCAAAGTTTTTAGGGAGTTAACTCACTTTACAGATTCTAAGGCCTTTCACATTTTCTTATAAACTTTGACCAAATTTAAACTGAACATAGGTGGAAAGGACAAGCTGTTACAAGTAAGCATAATACACATGAAACCCTTTGTAATAAAGACTTATTCGCTGTAGCACGAAATGTTTATGTCTGGGACTTGATAAAGTATTGACCTCTAAGGCATTACTGAAAAAAAAGGGTTTCATTGAGGAAATGTATCACTGTTTCATGAGACACATGAGTGAAATTATTTTAAGTAAGGGGGAGAAAGGGGAAAAAAGAAATTGATTAAATTTAGAGTGTTTTATGGATCCAAAAAGAAGAAAGGAAAAAAAAAAAAAAGTGAAATACACACACACACACACTCTATAGTGAGAGTAACAAATGAGCCTGAGAATGAGTAGAAGAAACTAACTGCTGACAAATTTAAGTGTTTATTGGTACCACACTAAAGCTCTGAATACTGCACCAGTCTGTCAATGAAAATCACATGCTAAGGCACAGTGAGCGTAAATGTTTCCATGGTCTTCGTGAGCTCTCAAAAATCAAATACAGGAACATTCACACACACACGCACACAAATGCAGATCATATTCAGTGGGACAGAACAGAAATCAGATAATACAGCGAGTGTGCAACAACTGTAAATTCAACAGTGGTACCCAGAACAAGAACGAGTGCTTCACAGGATGTCATGAGGAAATATTTGCAAGTTTCCCATTCTGTGTGACAACCCTGAACCCTGAAGAGCAAGAGGGAAAGAGGAGGTCAGCGTTGTTGTTAGAAGACCCAAAGAAACAGAGCTGGACAGTGACAGACGTAGCTTGGTATCACCCCCAGCTGCAACAGCAACACCAACAATAACACTTCACAGTAGCCTGCACCAACAAGACCATCTTCTTTCAGTTTAGCTTTTCCACAAGAAGCTGCATTTATGTGAATTATTAAAGTTATTTGTTTTTCCATATTTTCAGGACACATAATAAAATGAGCCCTTTCCGAATGCCTCAAGCGTCCTTGTATGACACTTTTCTTCCAGACCAACAGTAAAACTTGAGAAGCACTGTGTCTTTATCTCTTTAATGCACTTATTTAGTCATGGCTCTGATTCTCTGAGAAAGAAAGTCAGAAGGAAAAAAAAAAAGATGTAGCAAGAAAATAGTTCAGCTAATTGCCTTGAAACTATAATAAGATTAACTTTTTAGTTTCATTAAAATTCTGATCAAACATGAATAATGTGTATGCATCGAGATGATCAGTTTTATTATAAATGAAATGAAAATCTTGAGGTAAAAGATGTTGACGTGTTCTTAGTGGTCAAACGTCTAAAAAAAAAAAAGAAAAAAAAAGGATGTTTTAGTTTGCATTTAGGGAGGAGTTAACGTAGGAAATATTTCTTACAAGTATAACTGCTAGAGGTTATCTGCGGTCAGTACTCCAGACAGCTAGCGATATAGGAAACACTCACACATACACACATCTGGAGTTCCCAGCAGCCCCGCTCTTAGAAAGAGAGAGAGTGAGAGGAAAAACAAAACAAAACATCCTTTTGACATTTTAACTCCAGATTCCAAAACGCACCACAATAACAGCAACACCAGGCTCCAGCCTGAAGAAGCAAAACCACAAGAAACTTTATCATTATCCCACAATCCAGAGTTCACAAAAAGGTTTATGTTGCTCCTGACCACATGAAAACGCTTTCATACATTCATGCAGCATTCGAAGAAGCTTGCATGTTAACACCATCATGCCAGTACGAGTCAATTGTAACAACAGAACTTTTTACTAACCTCAAATGGTTATTTACACTGACAATGATGCTTGACAATTTGAGAAAGCATTAGGATTTTCTAGGATTCTTAAACCAGTGTTCAGTTCAGCTCCTTGATAGCAGATGTCCTGCGGATTTTAGACACTTCCTTCCTCCAACACACCTAATTCAAAGAATTGCATTATTAACAGACTTGTATAAACCTTGAATAGGTTGTACTGGAGCAGGGGGAGATCTAAACATTCATCCCTTGTTTGCTAGAATTTGGCAACACTGATCTAAACTTTTAGATATCAGATATTCTCCCAAGTCCTACAAGAAGATCTTGACAAATTAGATAAATGAAAGAAAAAGATGTCAACATTTATTTTAAATACCTGCTGTACAGCAATAACTAGAGTCATGTCCTGCATGTAAGCTTGAAGCAATTTCAGATCTTTGCTATTGGATAAGGGACAGGACTATAACTTGAGCTTGAATATTCCGCATAGAGGAGTCTTTACAATTTTTTGGCGAGTCCCCGTGTAGACATGGAGCTTACGTCACTGTTACAAGACTGTCCAAAGATTTATTGCCTTCAGTCACTCTTTCGATTTCTCTTCCATCATTACTTTCTAGGTGTGTGAGAAAGCAATATTTTGCCAAGCACAATATTCATTCTATAAAAAAAAAAAAAAGGTTCAATTACATTGAGAAAGTATTTCCTCCTGCAGACCTTTAGCCTATCCATGTGATATTTATGAACTGCAAATAGAACTCAATTATATTTTTTATAAGAACCCTACCTTTCTACTCGCCAAAAATGCCATGGCTTGTAAGTGTTGTTTTGATAGTGGACTGAACATTAAATTAACCAATTTGAGAAGCCTCCTGCTGCATAAACATCACCTTGGGTTTCTTTGTAGATTCACAGACTATAAGATGCCTTACTCTTACAATAACCTCTGCTGGTCCAACACTCACGGTGAGAGCAAAAATGCTCATCCGTTTCCTCTATTTCTACTCAAGACAGTAACACAGAAGTCTTTATACACCCTTTTGTGCATTGGATGATATATTTTCATTAATATGCACTGAGAAGTTTGAGTTTCAGAGATCCCTGGAATTCTTATCGAATAAGGTGGACACAGACTGAAACCAACCAACCTGCTCATTCAGAAAGACATATAAGATAAGTAGTACTGGATAATTTTCCAATAGGAAAATGTATTATTAT
>JBAMYA010030382.1:0-16012 GCA_037176975.1 Arrhamphus sclerolepis | reverse complement strand
ATCTATCTATCTATCTATCTATCTATCTATCTATCTATCTATCTATCTATATATATATATATATATATATATATATACACACATATATGTACACACACACATATATATGTATATGTGTATGTATATGTATATATATTATTCTATTTTCTTAGTTCTCAAGCACGGATGTGAGGTCTGATTTGTTTAACTTGTGATAAGATTGGGGTAGGAACTCATAAGAATTTGTTCTTCTTCCTACTCCTTTTTCTTTCTTTCTTTTCTTTTTCTTTTTTTTTGCATGGCATGTGTTTTTGTTATCTGTTGATGTTTTATGGAGAAAAGAGAAAGAGGGAAAAAAAGAACAGAAAATAAAATAAATAAGTGAATAAATAAAACAGAAGCCAAATCCCAGCTCAAAACCTGATGTCAATTCAAAAGTTACTTTGCAAATAATCTGTAACTACCAAGTAGTAAAAACATTACAAAAACATTACATCTTGACTGTTTCATTTTAAATCCATTGTGGTGTTGTATGGAAGCAAAAAAGAGAACTCCATAATTGTTGCACTTGACCTATTTGTATAATTCTACAGTTACAAACAGTAACTGCAAATGTGGGTTAAACTGTCACTGAAAGTTTTCCAATGCACTTCTTCTTTTAGCTTCACTGTATGTAAGAGCAGCTATACTTGTAAGCAGATCTCTATTTTTAAAAAAAAAAATCATGTTTGGGTGGTGACTGCAAGTCACAGACAATGATGCAGCAGATATGATGCAGGCCAGTGAAAATACCTGCTGTCCCGCTGTATCCTCCTACATGGACTTTGTAGCGGGTCCGAGGTTCAGACACAGAGAACTTGTCATACTGAGCGTAGGCCGTCTCTCCCTTATCTCTCAGGTCAACTCGCAGCTCATACTGACCTCCAGCTGTAATCTTGTGCAGATTGGACAGACCTGAGTGACAGAGGAGATGTCTTAGCAGAGCAAACCATCACGATAATAACTGATTAAAATGGCTTTATGAGACTCAGAAATCATTATTTTGGACTTTTAGACTATGTTTACTTTCCTGTATTTTATTTTGTTATGTTTACTGGTTCATGGAAAATCTCCATATTCATTTAGTAAGGGTAATAAATTTTTTTCAGCAATTAGGTGTAAAAACTAAGCTAAATCTGATCAAAAACATGCTTCCTATGCATTCAGGCATTGCTGGAGAACATTGTGAACGAGGGAGCTCAGGCATAAATGGAGGGCATTAGTCACAGTTATTCATCACAGCTTTTCAGCTTCTGTTCATATGCTAAAAGATATTTCAATTTCTTTTTGCAAATGATTATGGTATTTCAATGCTGACAGTGCTCTCACGTCTCACATGACCAATAAGTGTTCTCCATAGCAACACCTATTAAAAAATCACTACCATCAGCAGGGAGAGCTTCCCTGCAGACAAGTGATTGATAAAGATAGTATCCCTGTCCCTGAGTTAATAGCTAATGCAAATGGACAATGGGGTAAACAAGTCACAAACATACCTTCTACTTCCCCTTTGTTTTAACAAACTTTCTCAAATAATATGAAATGAAATAGCTGGGTTGCCTCATTATAGAAGGATGCAAAGAGTGTCGTTAGCTGCATCAGGATCAGTGCTCTGTTCAAAGAACTACAGTATCATACAGCTGAACAAACAGTGATTGTGAGACTGGAGTTATAATCAGCACCTTAAATTGCCAGAATCAGGTTCAAAAAGAGCATTGATAGAGAAATTAAAAAAAAAACTTGAATAATTTCAAGAGTAATACTTTTAAGGATAATTTTAAGAGGAGTTTGATGAGGATCATGATGAGGTCAGGGGAATTTGTTTCTACAAAAGGTTGAGAACCACAGGCCTATGACCATGCTGATGTTCTGTGGAGTATGTTGTTGTGTGTTGCAAGAAATTACCAAGCCAGAATTCATCATTCATGTCTCCAAAGCCAGCTGTGTAGTTCTTCCAGTTGCGGAAAAACTCCAGTCTGCCACTCTGACGTCGGAGGAAAACCTGCACAGGAAACCACAAACTATGAGTGAATAAAAAATAAAAAATAAAAAAACAAAACTCATCCAACCAGTTCAAACTTATGATATTCATTTTCAAAACCAAATGGAAAACAAAAATCAAATCGTGATCTTTGAATGGCTTATTTGCTGCATCTTTCCCTGTCTGAATATATTTCACTGTTATTTATTGAACAGGAAAGAGCGAGAGGCCAAGTTTGAGAAAGCATCTTAAATAATCATTTCAAACACAACTAAAACCTTTTTTTCTCCCTAATTTTTAAAATCAAATTTAAAATCTGAACATAGTACCAACATGGACATACACAATAAAACCACTAAACAGTTCTCATTTATTTGTTTCATTTTTTTCTTTTAGGTAAAGGAGAGCTGCATTTGATTTAAACTTTCTTACATGTCCCACTGGGCTGAAACTCATTCATTTAATAGGTTGAAAAAAAAGAATGAATGAATGAATGAATGAATGAATGAATGAATGAATGAATGATGAAACATCAGATCTATTCCTGCTTTGATGATGTAGCAAAGATCAGTCACATATTATAGTGTACACAATCCATTCTTTCCATTTAACATTTGCTGCAGCTACCATGTTCCTGTGTGTGCTTTAAATATTCTCATTAGTTTATGATTAATTTGTTTGCTGAGTTTTTTTTATTTTATTTTTTTAAATGCAAGTCCAGGTTTAAACCAGTCAACTCCCTCTTTACACAAATGTGCACACTGCAGGTTAACTTACAATCCATCCACCTCCATCAGTGCTCATGTCGCAGTAGACCTGCAGGGGCTGGCTCTCATCTCCACTCATGTAGATGGTGTACAGACCTGATGAGGTCTCACCGTTCAGCAGGGCCTGGGAGCAGTCCCTGGGAAGTCTGTACAACACACCAGCTACACACACACAAGATAATAATACATACAACAGGTGGAGTTTCACATGGGCTATTTTCATTTAGTTGTTAAGAAACAAGTCTAACTTATTTTTTTGTCTTTGAATTTTATTCCTGTCCAGACAAAAGATGAGTAAGTGCTTTCATTCAGTTAGAAAAGCTTTAAAGGTCCCATAAAGTTTAAATCTGGTTTTACCTCTGCATATTTAAATAAAGATAGTTTGACAATAGACATGCAGTGAACCTCAAATCCCATTAAGACCTTTGTAAGTAAATTTCACAACAATATTTAGCTGAAACACGATCCAATCTGAAAACCTGCAAAGTGTTTCATAACACTTTACATCCTCTTCCTACATTAACAAAGACCTTCAGTCCACCGGACTGAAGAAGGAAAATCAATTTGTTTTTTTTGTTTGTTTTTTTGTTTTTGTGTTTGTTTGTTTGTTTTTTTTTTTATATGCTATTATTAATCCCCATGGGGAAATTCTTTCTCCGCATTTGACCCATCTGGGCTGCCGGACCCAGAGCGGTGGGCTGCCACGGTGCAGCGCCCGGGGAGCAGGTGGGGGTTTTTGGGTGACTTGCTCAGGGGCACCTCATCCATGGATGTGGATGTGGGTAGAAGTACAAAAAATGTATTTTTCTTCATTCAGGACTGTTCCTCCAACCTTGCTCAGCTGATCAATTGTTGTGTGTTTCTGCAGCTTCCTGGGCTGACTTTGCAGCACCACCTCTCTTCTCTTCTCCAAACTTTCTCATTCAGGATTTTTTCATGTCCAGAAAACTGGATTTTCTCTGTGTGACTGAGACGCATCTTAGCAGTCCATTGCTGCTATTTTTACTTCCCGTGTGTGGGTCAGAGGAAGATGAGTAAGTGTTTTTAGGAATAACTATAGCTGTCACTGTTGTCCTCATTCACCAGCTTTGAACTGGGTTTATTTGAGCTGCGTCGCTCGATAAACTCTGATAACTCCTGCAAGTGACTCCATGGAGGTGTTGCTTTGCGGTAAACCAACCAATCAGACCACAGCTCATGCATCACGACAACAACCAATCAGAGCATAGCCTACTTAATTATTAATAAAGCACATCAAAACAGCTTTTTCTCAGACATTGACAGTGATTTGAGGGGATGGGTAAAAATGCACATAGGCAATTTCCAGTAAAAACTTTATATCCCCTATTTAGAGACCCCAGAAAACAAATTTAATCAGTCAATTAATGCAGTTTGTGGGATCTTTAAAAATAATAATATGTTTTTTATAATTCTTGCTTTTGTTCTTTTGAAAAAATGACTTTTGAAACAGACCAGCATCCTGTCATGTGCATGAATCTACTCACTGGTGGTGAAGACAGTAGTAATGACTCTGCTTCTCTTCGGACCGGCGAGGGCCTGCAGCCTGACAACATACTCTGTGGAGGCACTGAGCTGGGCCATGTTGTACGACACTGCTGTGGGACTCAGGACCACCTCCTGCATGAAGAAGGATGATCGCACATTTTATTATCATAAGGCTGATCAGTTACATACAGCATGACACAATACTGGTGCTACAGATCACTCAGTTCTGGTGTCTACGGACCCGGATGGCGCCGCCTGCTGACTCAAAGCTGAGGATGTACCCTGTGATGTCAGCGCGAGGAGGCTTCCAGGTCAGCATGGCATTTTCTGTCTGAATGTTACTGGCTGCCAGGTCCTGAGGGGCGTCCACGTCTAAAAACATCACATTAATGAGGTTTGTTTTACACTGCAGCAACTTTTTTCAGCTGCACAACATCTGAACCCATTTTTATGACATCTTTATGTTTCATTCAGACATGTATTTCTTTCCTCATTAATCTGAAAAGGAAGCCCTCAAAAATAATATGTGTTAAAAGTGATCTATGGTACTTTTACACAAGAAATGTAGGAACCATAATGTGGAGAAAAGCGAACATACAGTAGATGTTTGAAACATCAAGCAAAAATATGTCAACAAATACTACTTTTTTGTTGTTGTTGTTGTTTTTTTTACTTGTGAATAATCAACAACACAGCAGCAATATTGTATTCCTTGCCTCAGGGTGCTTTTTATGGTTGTTTTTCCTGATGATTCTTTGAATTGCTTTTATTTATCACTTTTATGGCTCAGTAAGATTTTGCCTTCAAAATGACATTCTGTGGCTGTGGCTAGAGATGAAGATTTTGCTGCAATGAAGTCACCAAATTTACACAGCAAAACAGCACAAGAGGTTTAGTGAATGAATTGTACAGAACTCAATTATTCATTATTGCACAGTATTAATTCCACAGAAACAAATCTCTACACTTAACTCATTCAACTACTCATATCATTCTTGACTTGAAGTTTCTCACTCTAGTTTGCAAATTGATTTGTATTGAAACTACTTCTTTCTGGGGTCTTTTCTGTGGTCACACTGGACAAAACACACTGAGAAGTGACAAAAACAAACTTGAGTTTGTTTTATATATGAAAGCACCCCTTTGACAGACACAGCAGCACTTCCAATAAAAGGACTGCAAGATTTCCTCAAATATTTCTCATTTGTATTGTGGCTATACCTGGCAAACAGACATTAATGGTTTAGCTTCACCTGTGGTGAACTCAGTTGTAGTGGCTGCACTCTTGGCCAAGTCCCTCACAGCATAAACCTTCACTGTGTAGTGGGTTGCTGGTGTCAAAGAGCTCATCTCAAACTCCACCACGTTTCCTGACACACGTTCCATCACTGGAGCCACTAAAAGACGTGCAGACAGAAACATGGAAAGTTAACACACGCAGGTCAAACAATGGTAGGAAAAAACACACTGAAGCCCCTTTTCAAGGTAAAAGCACCAAAACGCTACAATGTCTTGCATTATTGTAAGAATGCCACCATACAGTTGTACTTCGGTAAAAAAAATATCTATTGAAACTGCTAAATGGAATTTTCAGAAAAGTTATCTGTCAGTGGTTCCCAGGCCCCTGAGAAGGGTCATCAGATGAATAAGGAGGAAGTAAGAAAAGACAAGCTGAATGTAGGGAAGAACGTGACATTTTGGAGACTCAGAACAACAACAACAACAATGTTCTTATATAGCACCTTTGCACCCCAGAAACCAGTCAAGGTGCATAAGTGAGAATTTGTGCTGATGGAATGTGGTGGACTATTTTGTCCCAGTTTTTTTTTAACCATAAACAGTTTTCTTCACTTTAGAGTCATGACACATCACATTCATTTAATAGTTGTTAATAATAAGTTTTTTGAGTGTGTGTTGAGGTACAGGGGAGGTTAAAAACACACAAACACACACACATATGCAGTTAATTATTTCCGCTTGTTTTTATGATGCACAGTACAAATGTTCATCTATGTACCTGGGATGTGTGCATGCATGTGAACATACCAGAATCTGCACTGTAAGTGATGACATAACCATCAACAGTGGCGATGGCAGGTTGCCAGAGCAGCAAAGCGTCTGTGTCTGTGATGTTAACTGCAGTCAGACCGCGGGGCTTATCCAGAGCTGTAAGACACACAAGAAAACACACACACTCATTGAAACAGCCTAGAAATAGTTTTGAGTTGTGGTGTCTTTCAAGGGCATAATTTTGTATCTATACAAAGAGTAAAGATGATAATGACGACTTTAATTGAGACATATTATGACATTTTTTTCCCAGGAAATGTCCACCACAGAGAGACAGTACAACAGCTTCTTCTCAAACAACTCTTCACAACCCTAAACTCTTGTTTCATGTATACTGTGAAACCTCACTTTTATTCATTCTAAACCAATCATTCCTCTGCTTTTCTGCACATTTGAATTAAATGGCTCTTTAAAGAGATCAAGTATTAATGTGTGAATGTAAGTGGAGTGAGGGAGGCTACTGCCACTGCTAAATTATGATTCTAAAGTGTCATCTTCAGAGTTGCAGTGATAGACCGTACTGCATTTCTAAACTGCATTTCAGGAAACAGGAAAATGTGACTAACGTTACACTTAACTTGCCAGACACTGCACCTTTATTTTGTTGTCCTTGTGCAAGTGTGATGCTGTTGCCACCTCTTAGTAACACATTCTATTATAAAACATTTATTATAGCAGTTTAAAATGTCAAAATGAAACTTTTTGGATATAATTTGGATATACTAACCAAATGTGTTATTTCTGAGTGTGACTCTGTAGGAGAGCAAATTATGGATAATAGGGTCTATGTGCTGTTGTATTTGTAAAGGCAATACTTTTAGAGAATAATCATCAACAAGTAGAAAATGTTGCATCATATTGTGCTGTATGCTGCCTTCGTGGTCCCTAACTGGTACACCATAGCATTGGAAGAAAGGCCAGCAGTATGACAAACGTTCTCAAATCCAGGCAATGTGGGGAAGATGTTTCCTTGAAGATGATAAAGATGTCTGCGAGTTATGGTGCGAGCTACCTGTGGTGACACTGTCTGATCCAGGCTCACTCTCCCTCTGACCCTTAACAGCAATGATGGTCACCTCATAAGTGACCCCGGGTGTCAGGTTGGACAGCACAGTGTGAGACTCGGAGCCATCCACCGTTAGTGTCTTGGCATTACCTGGAAAATAAAACATTGTGTCATTTGGGTGAGTAAGAACAAAAGCTACTAGCATTCTGTGCTTTTCTGCTGACAAAATTCTTCTTTTATGAGGGCTTGGACTTTGCTTATTCATAACAGTTTGTAGGAACAGTATCAAATGTTTTAAATATTGTATTTGATTCAAATTATATTTAATTTTAAGCATGAATAAGTGTAAAATCTTCAACTGAAATGATAATATTAATAATCTTTTCTGTTTTTCTCTTTTGTATTTTGTATACAGCCAGTATTAGTTTAAAGCATTATCAGATTAAACATCTCAGATGGCACAGTTCACTTGAGTACTTCATCAAAACACAAAAAAAACCTGGAGAAATAAACTGTCCAATCATGCTGTGACCTTTTCCATATTTTGATGTTTGTGTCTGGTTGTTTTGTTCTGGTCAAAAGTACTAAATACAAGTGTGACCACACTGTTTGAGTACTGTGTAACTTAATTTAGAGATATCTCATATGAAAACTACAAATCCTAAATGGATGACCAGTCCTTCTTCCTTCTTCCTCTTTCAGTCAGGATGCCATTTTCCATATTTCCATTATTGTTTATGTATCCTTTAAATAGATAAATGATGCATGAAATGTGAAATATATCATGTTGTACTCATCTGAGGTCATTATTAAGACTTGATAAGAGCAGGTGATTCTTTTGATTATGGACTAATGCATGAAATCCTACTTAAAAGAAGGTGTCCTTTAACTAAAAAAAGGAATAATGTTAGATTTTATCTTTAATGGGAGATATTTTGGATTTCTCCTGCCAATCCCCTTTTTTCAATGTCATGTCAGTAAGTAGTCAGTAGGGGGCAGCATCAACCTTTCATTGGAGGGACTTGGATGAAGGATGGAATTAGTGAAAATCATAATGTGTGCAGCTTTCAAGCTATAAGGTAAGATTTTTTGGTAAATTTAAATCATGAACTCTCAATATCTGTTTGTTTGTTTTTTTTTAAATACTGTTGAGGGCAAAACTAGTAGAGAGATCTGTTATTAGTGTATCCTGATTCCTCCTTTCGTCTTTGCAGTTCGGTTCACCTCCAGTGGACTGTATCAGATTGACTGCAGCAGCAAGTTTCCATATCTTTCTTGTTCCACTGGCAGAGATACTGACCTCCATGGGCAGGCACATAGGTCACCCGGTAACTGTCCACCCGAGCCCTTGGAGTCATCCAGTGAACGGTAGCAGATGTATCTGTCACTTCAGAAAAGCGTATGCCCTTGGGTGAGCCCAGGTCTGATGCAAACAAAACAGAAATAGCAAGTGAAGGCAAGGAACACAAAAACCAGAAGATTTAGTGCACATGTGTTCTGCCCTCTGGTAAGTGAGGAAGGTAAAATCTAAAAGCCAGTAAATGCAAAACATCATGTTCCTGTAAGTATTTCCTACAACAGAACACAAAAGCAGACAAGGAAAGGCGCACACACAAATTCAGCTATTGTGGCCAAGCCTGATCCTACAATGAAATTTTCATTTCCGACTGGAGAGAGACACAGAGAGTTTGAAAGAGAGACAAACAAAGGCGGCCTGGAGAGGTCCCGGCTCACTGAGACACCCTTCCCAGTTAGCAGCAAGCCGCAGTATCTCGCGTGACAAACCTGAGGAGATTAACTTGACCTCATTTCATGGAACACACAAAAGTAAAACATGCGCCACACAACCCCAGAGTAAAGCCTTACCCTCAGGGAGGACAAGGGACACACAAGCGTTTTATGTGACACGGACAACCAGCCACCCTCCACCCACCACCATCCCTCCTCCTTCACTTATCGAAGGATGACAAAAGGGCCAGGTAAGTTAAGGACAACATTTGAGAGGATGATTTGACAGAGAGCACCCAAAGAAAGGAGTTGAGTCAAATAGATGTTTTGAGTGGGGGGTTGGCTCATAATATGAGCTGACTTATGAGCTGAAGCTGGTAAGCTGATGTGCCTATTTTTTTTTTCTCTCTTTGAAGATATTAAGCATCTTTACAAGAGATCACATATTTATGCCAGGAACACTTTTACAACCCCAAATCGGAAAAATGGTCATTTGGAATTAATTATTGAAAGAATGAATTCTTACATTAACTTGTATCATTTTTGCAGGCAGTATAAGGTAAGATATTTTTTGTTTATTCTCTTCTGCTTCATTTCAAGTGTTAATATATTCCCACTATATAATATTGTTGTTACTTCTCTCAAAATGTCGAAAGCAAGTAGATTTAGTGCACATGTGTTCTGTGGCGCTTTTATTCTGTGCTATTCTTCCTTCAAGCATGTCTTTATGTGTGCAACAGCATGTGGTTGTATGAAAGTATTTTTTATTCAAAAAGGTAGCACCCCAATAAACAGATTCACATGTGCAAATTTTGCTTGCAGTGGAGAGCGCTTATTCAATAGTTAAGAGCTGATGGAAGAGAACAAAACTGTCACTGGACAAATCCAAAGTCCTCTCAAAACTCATTTGTTTGTTTTCCTCCTCCTTTGAGTTGTTTTCTGCTCATGCGTGGGTCAGAATCCCTGAGTCTTTGGAGGTTGAGCAGGGATACGTTTTGACACTTTGGATAAGGAGATGAGGCCCTTGATGACTGGTCATATACACACCTTGACCTCTCTGTAACCTCCTGGAGGTCTCCAGACCACCTTCATATGTCTCTCTTTTCTGGCAAGAAGGATCTGGAAGTGCCTGCTGTTAGAAGACCTCCGGTAATGATGGTAAGTCAGGATTTTAATTACACAGAGGAGAACGTGCATGAGCAGAAAACAGCTTGAGCAAGGAGAGTTTCAATAGAGCTTTGGCTCCATCAAGTGGCAGTTGCTCTCGCAACAGCTTTTTTTGCTCTTGAGTGTTTTGCTCTCCGCTCTTGAAATTGAGCACACTGAATACATGTACAAAATCAAAATTTTTGTGCTTGACTCTGTTTATGGAGCTCTTCCTTTTTGCATAAAATGTACTTCCATAGCTTGTCATTGCCATTTTTTATTCTCAAAATTCCACAAATATTCTCTTCTGGGGTCAGGTCAGGACTGCAGACAGCCTGTATCTGTACCCTCTTCTTCCTCAGCCATGAGCTTGTAATTTGCGCCGAATGTGTCTCTGCTTTGTAGTAATGAAAAATGCAAAATATTTTTCAAAGATCACCTGCATTAATGATTAAAAACTGAATTAATGACTTTTCTGACCACCACTATATTATTGTCCATGCCAGTTGCCTCTGAGGCCAAAGATGTTGATACTGTCAGTGGACAAGATATTATTTCTTAAAAGTGTGCCAACCTGTGGGATCAGAAGTCATAGGTGTCCAGCCAAAGCTTGTGCCATCTTTATTGGTTTAAATTTCTGCAGTTTCATTAAACTTTCCAATCTTACTTTAAGGAAGTTTGTTGGGTTCTTTGTTGTTGTTAATGTTGTTGTTTAAAGATCAATAATTATCTCTGGGTTTTTCCAAATCACGGGTTTGAAATTACATATTGTTTTCTCTTCCACCACCTTAAAAGCACTACATTTCCCCCAAACTAACTTTTTTTGGAATGTTACAAAAATTGAAGTTTTTTTTTTTACAAAATGAATTAAGTTGACAAGAAACAAACAAATAAACAACAACATAAAGAAAACATAAAATATTTGTGATTTTCTTTTTAAATTTACATTATCCATATAATTTTTGTTTTGTTTTGTTGTTCCTGATTAGGGGTTGTAGTTGATCATGGCATGCAATATCTTTCTCTGAAAGCAGGATAATACAATCACAGGGCAGCTTTAGTGCAGTTTCTTCACTCCCATCATATCAAACTGATCTTCTAGAAGTTGTTGACTTCAGAAAACACATATCTCAGTCAGATTCTGATCCTACACTAGCATATGAGCTGCCATGTGGTTTGCGTGAGCATGGAATGGCAACATTGTTATGTTGCATTTCCAGGTTAGTAGATAAAAACATCTGCGATATCAATGTCAAATGTTAGAACACAGCAATTGATTGTGTTTTCATGCTGTTACCACCAAAGCAAGATTGACACCATTCCACATGGAGTTTGCTGACAAGACACATCCAGAGCTCCAGAGTTCCATCACAGCTTCATGTTTGCAGCCTCTCACCATGTACCTGTTCTCACCCTCTCCATTACAGACTTGGAACGTCTTCCAAAAACGAGCCCAAAGATCTCAATTTGGTACTCGGTGTCCTCAGTGAGACCTGCCATTCCTGTGTGTCTCTCCTCACCACCCAGCACCAGCTCTCTTGGTTGCCCTTGGCCCTCAGCCTGGTTGACCATTATGACAAAAGTGTCAAAGATGTCTTCTTCAGCCATCCAGGCCAGAGTAAAGCTGTTGGAAGTGACATCAGAGACTAGGAGAGCCTCCACCTCTGGCTCGATCTCTGAGTGACAGGGGGGAGAATCAGTTTTCCTCTTCAGTGTAACTTAAGTGGGCTTTCATATTTCAAGAATATGGAAGTAAAGGAAACTATGTCAGTCTGGGTCCTCAAAGTCGAAAGAGAAGAAGAACAAATACAAGTAGAAGAAATGGAGTTCAGGTAACATGGTGTTGTTGAGCTGCACAGAATGAAGTAGCTGTACTTCGTCCGGCTTACCTGGGTCAGCTAACAAGGGAAACGGTGAAGGTCGTATTATGGCTGTGACAAGGGTTTGCTTCTGCAATGAAACCTTGTACTGCTGATTTTTATTTACTGCGAAATGTGGATGCCTGTGGTATATGTAGATGTGTGTGATTGTAATAACTGTTGTTCTTTTTCTTACTATATGAAGACCCTAGAGAAATGCTATTTCATTTTGCCTATGCTACAACTGTATGTACGGTAAAGTGAATATAAAGTTATTCAATTCAATCCAATTCAGTTCAATGTTGACATTGAATTGAATTTGAATTTACTAAGATCAGACCATGCAATACATAGAGAAAAAAAACAAAAATAAAATCATACAGTCCTTGCTGAGCATGTTAGATATTAAAATCCATGATAGCACAATTACGAATTTTAACAAGAACAATTGGTTGAAAGATGTTGAAAGGAAAATGATTCTTCTGTCTGAAAAGAACATGGGAGCACATTGACTGTTTAACCAACCAGATGAGAGACCAAGTTGAGTCGGTTGACCTGACTGATCCAGCACTATGTTTGGTAAAAATCAAACACAGCACACACACACGCTCACACAAATCAGACTAAAGAGGAGGTACAAAATTTTGCCCAAGTATAACATTTGAAATACCAGTCAGATATGGCATGTTAAAATATAGGTTCAGAGTTTTAAATGGCCACAGGCCATGCTTTGTACCCCTTCAGGGAGCATTTTAATGTTTTCCTAACATGATAGCATCCACATGAGAATTTTGCCAACTTAAGCAAATTGGGAGCGTTGAACACATAATCAATACACAAAAAGTACATAAGTGCACTGTCATGCCCGCTTCTTCCCAGCTACCTCGGTCAGGGTCGCCAGCCTTCTGATCACCAGCCCCAACACTACAACTCCCAGAATGCCTCAGTTCTCGTCATCATGGACTTCACCTGTGCCATCATCATCTTCATCTGCTTCACCTGGTCTCCCTATATATACCCTGCACCGACCCCCCAACATTGTGTTGTATTGTTTCATACATGAATACTAACATCACTCTGTCTTTTGTGCGTTATAACGCATGCCTTTATCCTAAAGATTAATTCCTTCTTGTTTTTGCAAAGTCTGCGCTTGTGTCCGCCTTTGCTTCAAGCCTGACATGCACCAATGACAGTAGAAATACCATGAAATAAATAAAAAAAATTATATCCTGGTTACACCAGAAGCTAAGAATGTGTCCTCGTAAAATGTTTATTTATTCATTTATTTTAGAAGACTGGTAGCATAGAGGCTTCTTGCTTGCTGATAACCATAGCTGGAAAGAAAACTGCTAAAAAGCAAGTACCATTCATTCAAATTATTTCTCCAATTGCCCCTTTATTTCTTCAGTAAGCTTGGCTACATACTTACTTTATTTTTGTGTTATTTTTACATAATTAAATATTGGCAACCGAAATGACAGTTTATTTATTTTAAGTGACTTTGTTGTTTCAAATCACTTAGAATTAGATTTAACTCAGGTTTGTAAAATATAAAAATTAAGGCATTTTCTTAGTTTTGTAATAAACAGATGCTTCTCTTCTAATTGTGCTTACATCTCACCATATGCTTACAGATGGAACTGTGTGCATGGGGTCCTGTTAAAGCTGGTAGTTAAGCAATAATTAGCAGTGGCTAACCATGGCAGAGGCATATATATTCATTTGCTCACTCATGTTTTCATACAGTACTTTTATCATGCGTTCTATTGCTTTTAGTGATTTTATGCATGTTTTTGTTTCTTGGCCTAACAGTTTCATTGAATTCCATTATACAATCGCAATAAATCATCTGATCTGATCTATAACTGCTGGAGAAAGAAGCTACGTTTCCACAGAGGATGAGTCTGCTGCAGCTAATTAGCCAGGGAAACTTCCGGCAGCACACAGATGGATACACAGCCTGGACAGACCTTTTAAAGAAGTCTGGATAGATGCAGATATAAGTGGGATCAGGAAAAGGCTCAATAAAGCCCAGCGCCACTGCTCATTAAAACACTACACCAAATGTGAGGGTCTCAGGGGTCCTTGAACTCGCCTGAAACCCCCTTTTTTATTGTGAGGGAAAAAGCGTGAGGCATTGGTTGTGAGAAGAAGCTGTAGAAATGAGAAGCATAGCAGACAAATCCCAGGGAGCTGTCACTCTTCATTAGCCCAAGCTGCTTTAACTGGTCAGTGGGCTCAGGAAGGGAAGGAGGGCCACATCCAGCAGCTAACATGTGCTAGCTTACTACTGATTTCACCCTCACCTCCTCAACACTTCCACCCCCATCTTATGGCCTGAGGGAACACAATCCCTGCTTATATAAAGGAGCCTGTTATTGGAAGAGGGATATACCGGAGCCAGCTAACCTGCTGAAAAGTGGGTCTGCAGGCTCGCCTGGTAACTTTACAAGATCAGCTTTTGATGATATGAATCGTAACTGTGCAGAGCTTTTTCTGGACACTGTCCACTTTCTCTTTTGGTCCCATCAATCAACTCCCTCTCTGTTACTCAAACTTTCATTACTTCCTCTTCTGCAGAGGATGTTTTTTTTTTGTTTTTTTTTTGTTTTGTTTTTGTTTTTACTGACATCATCCTCCAGTGGACTGATGATGATCATTGTTCTTAATGTGATCAAGTTAGCCAGCACTTGTATTCACAGGTTGAAATGTTTTATGGATTAAGCAATGCTAATGAAAAATGCTAAAATGGTCTCACTAAACCATTAGCATGCATACAATGGACTGTGTTGAGCGCATGCCATATTCTGCACAGCCTCAGAAGGCCCTGGCACCACAGCACAAGAGCCCAGGGGCAATGGCAGCATGAGAATGAAGAGTGGTCCAGGCTTGAGGCAACTGGGGATGCATACAGAAGAGAGGCCTCACACAAAGTGACAAAAGCGCCTCAGGGCTTTTTTCCTCTCGCTCTCCCCACCTCCCTCCATCTTTCTTCCACTTGACTGATCCTCATCAGTGAAACGCTCTGAGATAATGTTGGAATAAGTACTCACATTAAAAAAACATGTCAACAAGCTTGCAAAAGATTGTGTTTGACCTCCTAGGCTGAGCATAAAGATTTCAAAGGTGAAGCTGTTTGGTCTTATGTTGTGGTTTGATTAATGTGCTGCATTCCATTATTGGTGGGTTTTGGTGTCAATGTTTACAGCTCTTTAATTAGGTATATAAAGTGATTTTACTGAAATAAACTGTAGTTAGCATTGAGGAAATGGAAACCAATGTACCTGTTGAGTCAGGTGTTGTCTCAGGCTGGATTTGTACCAACAGGCTGGCTGTCAACCTAAAGTTACCTCAAACACAGATCCACAACTGCACTAGTATAGATTAAAGGGGTTGTATGTGGGTGCTGATGTCCAGTTATGTATTTCAGAAGCCATTGCACCGAGGAGTGGATTGTTGCATGATCAATGACTGATGAGATGTTGCTTGAGATTTGAATTACGTGTGCTATGAAAACCACAGCTGTCTAAACCTTTTTGAAATGGACCCTAACATTGACTGTAAAGAGTTGTTCCCTCACAATGTATCACTCTTTAAAATATGTACAAAAATGGCACTCATTGACATAGTTTCATTATTCACTGGACTATTCTTAATAACATTCAATTCAATTCAATTCAATTCAATTTATTTCCTTTATATCCTTTACATTTTATCGTCCAAAAATCAAATTTAAATTGACAACTACTTTAGAGGCAAAGAGTCATGACAGCACTAAAAGAAAGTTCAGGAAAGTTTGCAACTACAATTTAAGACACAGAGATAGTGATGAGCTCTCCAGGTCAGAATGAGATACAAAAAAAAAAAAAAACATAAGTTGCAGAGACACTAGAGCTCCACGTGCACATACCTGTCCGTGCACAGACTGAGG
>JBAMYA010030341.1:0-16014 GCA_037176975.1 Arrhamphus sclerolepis | reverse complement strand
TACTTAACCAATCACTAAATCACTTTACATCTTAAGCTGCACTGGAACATATCTATTATATTTCTCATATCTTTATCTTGTATAGGCTATTTATCAATTCCATCTATAGATAAAGTCTTAGTGCAAGTGTAATGGGGGTTGGTTAGGTTGTTTGTAAATACTCTTGTTCATTTGCGTGTTAATTTTGTCTTCATGTATCTTGTATTGTTTTTTATCTTTTTAACCACTGATACAAACCAAATTTCCCCTGGTGGGACAATAAAATGTCTGAACTCTGAACTGAACTCAAATGCATGTAGGGTGTCTTGTATGTATGTGTGGGGGGTTTTAGTAATATGTATGTGTGAATTTTCACGAGTTTATACGCAAGATGTTGCTCGTGTGTGTATGAGAGTTGATTTTATGTGTATGTGCAAGTGATTCTAGTTGTATATGCATGATTTCAGAGGTGTGTGTGTGTGAGAGTTAAAGCATTGTGTCCTATACGGCCCCTCATCGATGTGATGGTTTTGTCTTCCATATCCACCAGGGGGCTCTAAAGTCACATCATCCAACTGTGTATTCTCACGTCTCTTTTTTGAATTTCAAATTGAAATTTTGGTCGTTTTGGTCATTTTCAGCAACTGTCTGACTAACTGGATTTTTGGTAGCATTATGTTGCATCTTTCCTTAACTCCGTTTCAGGAGAGAACATTTTCCTGTACTGTGTGTGGGAAAACGTTCAAGCGCTCCTCCACGCTCTCCACCCATCTGCTCATACACTCGGACACACGGCCGTATCCATGCCAGTACTGCGGAAAAAGGTTCCACCAGAAGTCTGACATGAAGAAGCACACCTTCATACACACTGGTGGGTGGGGGTCTGCTGCATCACTGATGACTTTCTTTTTAAATGTTTTATTGATTTACTGCAGCCACCTTACACTTGTGTTTGTTTGTGCACCAGGAGAGAAGCCTCACGTGTGTCAGATATGCGGTAAGGCGTTCAGCCAGAGCTCCAACCTCATCACCCACAGCCGAAAACACCAGGACGACAGGCCTTACCGCTGTCTTAGCTGCCACTACAGCTTCCAGCACAAAATGGACCTGCGGCAGCACCAGGAGCACCACTGCACCCACCGCTGACCTTTAGCATCTTCCTCCAGTCTTCACAACCACGAGAGATGCTGTCAGGACAGAGAGCTTCCTTGTTCAAATAAAGCTAAGCAGCTGAATAAAAACTTTGCAGAGATGAAGACTCTGGGTGGGATTGACATTTTATGTACTTTTTTTCTGTACGTGATCAGCTAGGATTATGTTAAACCACACATTTATGCATTATTGGTGTTTTTCAATGACTACTACTCCATCTTTCTATCCATCTATCTAAAAGCAAACTTTAGATGCTGTTAAAGTGACTTCAGCTCCATTGTCTATAGAGGGAGCCAGAGAGCTAAAAATCGCAAAAGTGGTGTGTGCTGCTTTAAGCAACTACCAAATCAAAAATCTGACATTACACAACCCTGCCTCTTTGTCTGAGGCTTCCTTATTCTGAAAATACATACTTTAATCATGACTCAGATTTGAAATGTGCTATAGTAGATCAGATTAGGATTGCCCATCATGCTGCACCTACTACTTTAGTAAAAGGTGGCCCAAAGCTGTATCATTGAATTAAAATGATTGATTTAACCCTGCAAAGTAGGTGATGTGAATGAAGCTGTAAAGAAAATAATAAAAGCTAAACTAAACCAAGATAAGATAATAATAAATCTTAAAAGCAAAGTTCCATAACAAGTCTATTTAAGTTCATGTTACTTCTATATCTCATACCTGATTTCATAAGAACTGTAACCCAAACCCAACCCCTACAAAATAATAAAGGAAATATAATTTATCAATGAATTGATTGTTTATTGTGATTTTAAGAATACTGTCTGACCAGTATTATTTTTATTTCACAGTGGCAGGAGGACAGGTAGGGATTATTATATTTAATCAAAGAGCTTTTTTTTTACATCCCTATTTGAAAAAAAAAAATCTTTACACACACTCCAGTATTTTAGAAACAAACTGCATCAACATTTTTTCACTACTTGTAAAACTGGCACAAACAGTGGTGTTTTTTTTCGTGCTCTTAGCAGAAAACATTTGTTTTTACTCTGTTTCATGACGTTTTAAATGTTTTTTTCCTTCTACTGTGCTCATATGAGGACTTGTGTTATTTGGCCTTTCTGGCTTGCCATACATTGCTTGCTGGCAAACCAGACTGTGTTCACACCAGTTTAGAGGATACATCAAAGTAGGAGAACGTTACTTCGCGTTACTAGGCAACAGTAAACAAACACAACTGCGCCTCTGTCACTTGCTTTGCTGGTCTCTGACCATCACGCTGTCCAACAGTCTTTTGACGAGCCTGGATCCCCACGTCCAGCGCTTTTCTGCTGTCTCTATATTCTTCCTCGAGTTTTTGGAGTTTATCAATAATTTGATCAGGCGTGCAGGGGAACCAGCCTTGGCCATCTCCTCCACCATTCAGCATAGAGCTACCTTTCCTTGTGTTTGTTTCCAGCTTTGTTTGGAACTTGGATGATGTCCAGTTCTTTCTTCTTTTCTTTTTTTTTAACACGTGGTACACGTCCACTGGTGTTTTCCCGTGATAATGAGATAATTAAATTGAGATCTCAAGGGCATTGCAATGCCCTGATGAAGGTCGATAGACCAAAAGCTTGGTGAAAAATACATTTGTTTGCATGGATCTCAGTGTGCAGAGACTTTCTTTCTTAGTTTTCTTGAGATCTCAAATTAATTATCTCGTTATCAATGGAAAACGGAGGAAAAATAACTCGTTATCACGAGAAAACGGTGGAAATAAAAATGTATGCATGTATGGTGCTTTACGACTTCCGTACCCTAACAATTGAAAGAGGCTACAGCACAAGGAACTTCCTTCCTTCGTCAGTTCCACCCTATCTTCGTTCAAGGGAGATATGGTGGAACTGAAAAGACAAAACGAAACTAAAATGAGAAGTCCCACATCTAGCACCACATCATCTCCAGCTCAGAGAAGAGGCTGTAAACACTCGAAGATCAGAGGAAACAGGAAAAACTGGTGAGTGCTTTTGCTATTACTGCTGTAATTAAATTAGATTCTAATTACTTGTTGAAAACTATATTATCAGATTGAAAAATAGACATTGTTGAGGTTGTGTTTGTAAAGATGTATAATACCTTTCTTCTTTTATACTGAAAGGGACGAGAAGCTCTTATGTAAAGATGGGTTGGCTGTGTGCAGTAGATCTTTTGTAGGCATGGAAATGTCATGACATCATGAAATAACTTCTGGGTGTTTACTTCAACAGCCCCACTTCCCACACTCCCTCACATAATGTTGGGATGGGCCACCAGGGAGAACAAAACTCTTATCGCTTATCCAAACAAGACCCCACCTATTCAGCAGACCCTTCACTTTTCAGTGAACTCATGCTATCCAGTTACTGTTCAGTTGGTAGGTTAGACATTCAACTGGTAGCACGTTTCCCCCTGGAAATGATGGCAAATGGAGATGGTCAGTTATTGTGAGCCTTCAGACTTGCGTCTTGACAGAAACAGCTGAGGGAATTTTTTAAAATAGTGGCATGAAAGTTCAACTTTTCCAAAAGTGGTTAAAAAATTCTGTTTCAGATTCTGTGTGGTCACTGACGACCATTTTGTGTGTGCAAGACGTGTGGAACAGTTTTAAATCAGAGGAAAAAAAAGGTTTTATGAGCACACAGTAGGACTGGTCAAAAAGAAAGAAAAACACAGATATCTCTCACTGGCTGGACAGACAAACACCATTTCAGGTCCTCCTCTAAGTTAATCATATGCAATATCAGTGTGTGTATTAATTATGGGGGTTATTTCATTATTAGCCTCCATCTAATTAATTAATTTATTCATTCCTCACTTTAGCCATCCCAGCCTCAGGACAGGTTCTAAGGAGTCATTCTGACAAGAAGATGGGAAGTTTTTTCAGCTCTGGTAAATATCACCAAATATACAACATATTTGATATTGTAGTCTGTGATATGTAACAAAAAAGTTAACATGACATTTGTTCTTCATAGACCAGTTGTCTGTAGTCTTAAACTCAAAGCATGTTTGAACTACTCCAGTTTTACTTTATTTAGATTTATTAAGTTCATTATGTCTTCTTGTTAAATTAATTTATTAACTAGTTTTCTTATATTTCAGACATGTAAAGTTTGTCTTTATCTGACATGTTTCAACATGTTTAAGCATAAATGTTGCAGAGAAATTAATCCATGTCTTTGTTACCTCTAGGCTGGATTATTGTAATGCATTATTTTCTCGCTGTACAAACAGTCTTGCTTAAAACAACTGGTCCAGAATGCTGCAGCACATGTATATATGACACGTGTGTGTGTGTATTGCATGTTATATATTTTTGCACATCTCCTCTTTCTGTCTTTCATCCTCATTGTCCTGTCTCCTCATTACTTCCTTACCCAGCTGACCTTTCTGCAGGTGGGTCCCCCTTTGAACCAGGTCCTGCTGAAGGTTTCTTCCAAAGTTTTTTCTTGCTGCTGATGGGTGTTGCCATCAGCCGGGAGTCAAGCTCTGGGTTTCTTAAGTGCCAAAAGATGACTTGTTGGAAACAGCCGTTGTATAAATTAATTGAAGTGAATTGGAAATGCAAAGATCCATATTACATGTATAATTGGAGAGTGTTTTTCTTTTCTGTCAGGAATCTCATTATTTTGTTGCCTTTTTTCTTTTTTAAACAGCCGTCTTTATGTATATTAATAGAAAGTAAATTAAAATATATGCCGACAGAAAAAAAGTTATGATTCCTGACAAAAAATAGTTCTCTCCAGTCATAGAGGTAATACAGTCTTTGCATTTCCAGTTGCAATAATGTTTGTTGATGGAGAGAAATGCATTTTATATTTTATATTTATTTTAATATTTTATACCATAATTTGTTGTTATTGTTATTTTTAAAGTCACACATACAATTTGATAACATAGCAGGTGTTAGTTTTCTTGTGCATATTTGCACTGAGAGTGAATGTGTCCTTCACCAGCCCTCTTTGAAAGTCTGATCTAACATATTTTATCAACACCTGAAACACTGATTGCATTCCCATCTTTGTATTTTCTTTATTGGCTCCAACACACCCATGCTAACACAGTGAAATGAAATTGTTTTCTTCAGTTAAAATTACCTAAAAGTTTTTCCTTACTCTTTTTTAAGGTGTGCCATGTCCACAGGTAGACATGCAAGATGAGGTTGTACCTAACATAGTTATCATCACCTCTTTATAAGGTGGTCCTGGATTTATGCTAATTAATGAGCAGTGGGTCAAACAGCTGGTCAGTCTTCAGTTAATTGGCATTAGTGAATGAATGCATGTTCTTGTGATTAAATCTGGAGTAGGTTTTTCGTACGAAGGTTATTTGTGTGCTAATCTCAAACCCAGTAGCCACGTTATTCCCAAATTCTGACTTCCGAGGTAAATGGAATGTACTATAATTGTGTTGATACAACAGCATGATGACGACAAACCGGACTTTTATAGAAACATATGGAGACATCATGAAGGTCGAAACTGAAGGAGCTTCACAGGAAACAGCTAACCAGGACAACCTGAGCTACGCGGGTATATACCTGGTGTTTTTCATTAACCGTTCATACCTGCGATTTGTTACGCTGAGGTAACAGTAATGTTCTCTCTTTAATTCTTTCTAAAGGTGAAGCTGCTTCAAAAAAGATGGCAGCAATGGATAAAGACAGAATGAAGGATTACAAGCAAAAGATCTCAAATGTGGCAAAATCCTTTGATATTGATCCAGCTATCATTGCTGCCATCATCTCCAGAGAGTCCAGGGCTGGAAAAACTCTTCACAACGGCTGGGGAGACTGGAACCCAAAGAGAAGAGCATATAATGCCTGGGGGCTGATGCAGGTTAGCACTGTAGCAGCAGCCGTTGCTGAAGCTCCAGAACTTTGTAAAATGATTCAAACTGATGCCTGGGATATTCCCCCAGTTTGACAATGCATTCGCTCCATTTGCATAGACAACCAGCGTTGAAACGTCTCTTACTTTCGTTCTACATGGGCAGAGAGCGTAATGCCAAAAGTCTCCAGAGTCAAAAATACAACTGTAAAATACAAGCGGGGCAGAAGAGGTTACTCTTTTTTTCTTTTTTCTTTTTTTTTTTTGGTGGTCACGACAAAAACAACAGCAGTGTCATTTGGAGACGTTATAAACCATAAAATCAATGTAGTCGGTACGGGAGTATGTTTGTCTCATTTAACCAATGTGTGAAACGAAAAATACTAAAATATTTCCCGTACATCCTTTGCCACGTCTGATAACTTGCTGTGTTAGTATGCCACCCTAGTTCAACACAACCACCATATAATACATGTGTCAGCCATGATATGCTCACATACGCGTTGCTAACAGCAAGTGTATTCCAAGCCTAACACTGGTCTTGCAAATATCTGTCTAAATCCTATGGAGTATGGAGAAAATAAACAAATAAAGTCCACCCAAGCCTTAGGTTTCACCGCGGACAAAAGAGCAGTCAGTCAAGAATATAAAAACATTACATTTACACATTTCTGTAGGTTAGACATGACTGTTTTATTATTTGGATTTCACAGTGTTGTTGTCAGATCCAGTTCTCTCTCTTTTCATTACTTCTGGAGCTCACTTGACCAAACAGTGTCTTATTGCAGCTGATTAGTGTGTCATGAATCTGACATCACACTCTCAATAAAAAATACTTGCTGAATGTCACACAAGCGACTGTCCATGAGAAGAAAGGAGGAGCGTTCATGGCTTCTACTGTCATAGATTTGGATCAGAATGTATGTGTTTATGGCAAAATAAGCACAAGCCAACAACTCTCCTTCTTTTGTGTCAATTGACAGTAGTTAATGCGACATCTACAGTTAACTTGTACAGTCAACAAGAGCAGACAGATGCTTGTGTAAACAGTCCTTATATCATACTTTTTATGCAAAATTAGAATTACTGATTTGTCTGTAGGGACCCTATCCACTCTCACTTAAATAAATTAGATTTTTCTCTCTGTCTCTGTCTTTTCAGAGTCTTAGAGCAGTTTACTTTGACATAGATCCATCATTCTGTGTGCAATAATGACGCAGAGCACATATTCCATTCTAACTCAAAACTGCTTTGATTCACTAACATTAACCCTTCTTACCATGGGTTTTAACTCTTGAATATTCCTTTAATTGTATGTTGCTAATTAATTTCAAACTTAAAAGGGATCTATTCAGTAAAGGTCAGAGCAAACATGCCTTGAAATCATCCTTTAAAGCACATTTCAAATCAAATTAAATCAAACTTTGTATTTATATAGCACCTTTTATACAATTAAATGCAGCAAAGCCTGGCAAAAAACTAAATAAAAACAACGTGGTGCCCACCCGTCCAGTCTCCCCTTCCCTTATACACACCTCTACATATACATATGCACACACACATAATATAGCTACATATGAACATATATACACATATGTACACACATACACACACGTATGCAGTGGCAAGAAAAAGCATGTGGATCCAAACAGAACCATCCAGGACTCCGCATCAACTGGTCACCAAATGCGAGCAGAGATCACACAAAAATAAAGTCATAACTAGAACATTTCTGAGGGAATTTCAGCTTGACTACCTGTTTAATTCAGTAACGACATCAAAAAGTGGAATAACTAAGTGGAGAGCAGCTGGCTTATCAAAATGATTTAGATCTTACAACCACAAATTGCAAATTTGTGTCAAAACTCATGATGTTTTTTGTGAAGACTTTTCTTTTAGAACAAGAATTTAAGAAGAAGAATTTAGGAAACATGTTAGGAAAATTTGCAACTTTACATCAAAATTAGTTTCTTTCCAAAAAGTAAAGCATTTTAAAAATGTTTTACTTATGTTTTAAAATGTCTTAAAAGAAAAAAAAAATATTTTAATATAAATGTTTTAATTGTATAATAAAGGTTGTGATTTTTTTTTTTTTAATTTAAGATTTAAAAAAAAAAAAAAAAAGTTTTTATTTATAACCGAGTCCAGGGTTCTCATTTATAAAACTTGTTACGCAAGAAAACGTTGCGTGAAGCAGGGTGAATTTTGCGGTCGCAACATTCCTCGCAAAAGTCGGGATGTATAAAAAAATTCCGTGCGTAAGACAGTTCCCAGTATTCCGAAACCTTTGGACCACACGTGTAATCTTGCGTAATGCTTCCGTGAGGTTTTCTAGACTGCATTTTAGTGACTTCCGATGGTAACATGAAATATCCCATGGATAAAGGCCTCTGCATAGCGCACAACTGCATATGAGACAATCCTGGGGTTTCAGGAGGAATTTCACCGCGGAGCACTGCAGGCAGCAATAAGGTTTAAGTCCTTGAAAATGCGTTTGACACATCAGACATAACAAGACACAAATTATTCAATATTTTTTCAATTTCTTTCAGTTCATCAATTGTTTCTCTCTGATTTTGCCGAACAGCATTCCTCAGCACCCGTCCTCCTCCAGACGCGCATGCGCTTGGTCTCCATGGTTACCATTTTGACCAAAAACATCGATCGGCTTGCTCATTTAAATACGCATTGACGTTCACAAGGTGCTTTGCATTGATCATTTATGGTTGAATGTGGGCGTGTAGAGGGCAGGACAGGAGGCGGAGCCTTGTATGCAACTGTTGACGTGCAGCTGTGATGTATAAAGGGAAATTACTTGCTGGTGTGCGTACGTAGGGTTTTTTTTTTTGCGTACGTAAATTCTAACTTTTTGGCGCTAGAAATCTTTCAGGATGGAATCTACGCAATGTTTTATAAATGAGGCCCCAGAAACTAGTATGAAATCTGACAACATAGCTGGTTGAGTAAGTAAAGAATAACCACACCTTTAACGGTAACCATGGTGATGATGTGGCCCAGGGTAAAATACAGTTTGCTTTAGAGCTTTAATGACACTTACACTGGACACTTCCTCTCATTTCATTTCCTTTTCTGTAGGTTGATGTTAATCCAAATGGAGGGAACCACAAAAAACGGGGCGAATGGGACAGCGAGGAACATCTCGAACAAGGCACCGAGATCTTGATCGATTTTATCAAGAAAATCCAAAAAAAATTTCCCGATTGGACCAAGGAGAAGCAGCTGAAAGGTTTGTTTCACACAAACTTTAAACTAACAAATGTTTTCTCTGCAGCATTGTTACCTGCTATTTTGTCTTTGCAGGAGGGATAGCAGCCTACAACATGGGGGATGGAAACGTCTGTTCTTATGTTGATGTGGATAAAAAGACGACGGGCAAAGATTACTCCAATGACGTTGTTGCCAGGGCTCAGTGGTACAAAAAATTTTTTAGCTTTGAGTAGAAGCAAAATAATCAAAAAGCCAAATCACTAGCTGTTGTTTCAACTGATCCACAATGATCATTGCAATTTACTATATATACATTCAAAAGAAATCCTGCTCTCATGTACCAAAATGGAAATGCCTTTTGTTGACAAAAATATCTTCCACTTTGGCAATATATTGGGAAAATATTTGTACATTAAAACAAGTGGCAACGAAATAAAAGATCTTCATAAATGTGGTAAATCTGTGTCCGGAAACTTTTTCCTGCTGGTCTCAATAATTAACAGAACTTCAGGAAGCATATGTGCATCAGAGACTGAAACGATGAGATTCGGTGATTCCAAAAGTGTCTTTTGAGGTTAAAAGTTGCAGGGAAAAAAAGGTTAATTTTCAGCTATTATGATTAGTTTGATCACAGCTGACAGATTTTCTTCAGTTTTAGTTGAAGGAAGTCTAGAATGGCATCGATTCAGAGCCTAGTGTGTTACAGTTGTAAAAACCATGCACTAGAATAGAATGCCTTTTATTGTGACTATACACATGTACAGTGAGATTAAAAGCAACTCCTTATTCAGTGCAAACATGTAGATAAAAATATATAACATATACAAGTAGTGCAAAAGATATATACAACATTAAACCTGCGAGTGCAAAACAAATGGGGGAGGAAAGTAAGGTGGACAAGGGGCTATATTTATTTACAGAGAAAAATAAATAAAATTTAAAGAAAAGAAAAATAAACATGGTTTTTATATGCAGTGTGAAGTGCACATTATACAAATATTGTATAGTAAAATAGATCACAGTGTTTTCAAATATTAAATATTGCACAGAACGTGGGTAGAAGTCCAGGGGCTGGGGGGGGATAGGCTGAGAAATCAGGGCATGTGTGAGGTCAGGACGGTTGTGGCTTTTTGGAAGAAGCTCTTCTTGAGTCTGGTGGTCTTTGTTCTGATGCACCTGTAGGACCTCCCTGAGGGCAGAGGTCAAACAGGGTGGGAGCTGTCCTTGGTGATGCTTTTTGCTCTGCTAAGGCAGCGGGAGGTGTAAACATTCATCAGAGAGGGGCAGCCAATGATCCTCTGTGTTGTCTTCGCTACTCTCTGAAGCCTCTGTCTGTCTGCCTTGGTGCAGCTGCTGTTACCATACTGTGATACAATACGTCAGCCGGATCTCAATGGAGGAGTTGTATACGGCTAGCAGCAGGTTGGAGCTCTTAGCCGCTGCTGAGCCTTCTTGATGGCCACTGTGATGTCTGTCCAGGAGATATCAGTGGAGCACACACAATGCACCGCTGTGGCTGGTCTGGCCATCCTGCCCCTGGAACCAGCGTCCTGCTGCTTAAATAGAGAGACATTTTTTGGGACATACAGCGGGAGGGGGGCAGTCAAGGTCCCTCTCAGGTGCTGTTTTCTTCAGTCAACGCCTCACCTGTCCTCTGCAGCTGAGCAAAACCACTCCCCACCACCACATAGACAAAAAAACAATTTTTTCTAAACAAATAAAAATAAATCCAAACTTAGCACCTCTGTTGGGTGAGCTTCTTATCTGTGGCATAAAACTGCATCTAATTCAGTTTAATCCAGGCTCAAAACAACTCTAGGTCTATTATTTGATGGTCAGACATGTAAACTGCCATCAGGGACCAAAATAATGTCAACTGAAGCATTTTTGACTGAATATGGAACGTGTTGCTATTTAAAACCCCTGACAAGACTCAGAAATGTCATTGTACTTAAGTCATAGTCTGGATAAGTGTCCCTTGAGACAAACCAAGGCAGCTTTTTTTTAATGTGTACAAACAATATATAAAAAGGAGTGTTTGTACATTTATGACTAAAACAGGGAATTGTTAGAAGCTGAATCTCCTTTTTCCTCTGCTGACTGAAGTTTGCGCAACATCAATAGTCAACTTGATGGAGATTCCTGCACAAAGTCTTGTTAAACACTTTCTGTACACTCACAAAGTTAAAAACAGGTCTCCAGGTGGTGCTGAAGCAGCAAAGTCTTTGTCCTCTGACTCGACAAACGCCCTTTCTTCAGAACGACCATCGAAAGTAGCAGTCTTACATTAGAAAGTTGGGTTTTGGTGAGAGTCGCAACTTTTACAACAAAAATTAGTTTTTAATTCTACAAAAGTCGTGGCCTGATAGATCAGAGCCACATCTGGAGAGATGTAGGGTCTGAAAGCCTATAGGTTATAGGGTTTTCTCAACCAGGAGGCGGGACCAACAGTTGCCTTTCAAACTGCCTCTCTACGAGGATGGACTGATCTGATTGGCTCCCCAAGAATGAATGAGCTTCAATCAATAATAGCTAGATTTCAAATTAGATTTCTAGGCTACAAAAGTCATCTTATGAGAACATTTAAAAAAAAGTGAATTCTTTACTTCTAAAAGTAATGAGTTTGTGATTTGGGCCAAAAGTTGCAAATTTGTGAAATTTCATATCTTGCTCTTTATGACAAGATTGTGATATTGCTAAAGTCATGATTTTGCAAGAATTTATAATTTGAGGACACAGAGTTGTAACTTATGTCAAAAAGTTCACAAAAGGTTGTTTTTCAAGGAAAGATTTTAAGAATTTTTAAAGTTGTGATTTTGCAACAGGAATTTGCTGTTCAACAAAAGCTGACTTTGTACGCTTAAAAAAATAAAAAAAAGAATGGATGGAAAACCTGACATTTCCAAATTTTTATAACGTAGGGAATTATGTCTTATTAAGTTTCAAAGTAAATAAAATATGTGCATGTAGCATCAGTTATCTCTATCACAGATGAAATAAAATTCTAAGATTTTTTGCAACATAACTGCTCCCTCAGATAACTGAGTGATAATCAGACTTTACCTGGAAAAACTCTGCTGACAGAAATGTCCTGGGTGTGTTCTTCAGTGTTATCAGGATGGGATTTATTGGGGGAATGACACTTTTTTCTTTTTTTTTAACTCAGCTTTTGTTTTGAACTTTCCTGTACACGTTACAGGCAGTCAGGTCAACTTCTTGTAAGTCACATGACTTTTTGCACTTTGGAGTTTCTGTGAGAGGAACTCCCTGTCAGAGACATCCTTCTTCACATGAACAGACTTCAATGTTTTGACGTGCGAACGCAGCAGAAACATGTGATGCACTGAACAATGAAGCAGCTTTTAAGGTTTAACTGTCAAAGAATAAATGGTCTGTGAGAGAATAAATTTGATCTTAATCGATGGGTGTTTTGCATGTTTGAGCTTCAGATTGTGTTTATTAGTTTCACTGGGTTGTTTAAATGGACTAAAAATGCTGACAGACATCCATACAGAAACCATAGACTGTATATATAACTGGACAAAGTATCCAATCACATCACTCATATCTTTCTATTGAGCTCTTTCTTTTCTTTTAATTTACTTTTTGACATCCAGTTGTCATGTCAAGTTGACACCCAACATGTCCACTACTTCCCATTTTTAGTTGAGCTCACATAGTCTGAATCAGAGCATGTGAACGGTGTACTCAGAATTTCCGCTCCCCGCTCACGTAGGTGTTCGTTCATCCTCTCCACTGCTCAAAGTCACATCAGAACGGTCCGCTCAATTTCACTCCCCACTCAACTAAAATTTCAGCCCGCTCTGGTGAAATCGCTTCACGCTCGCTCAGTTTTTTTAAAAAAGGGAGCCATTCCTGCGTGCGTGTAGCGGGTTTGTTGCGTGACTGGGGAGGAAAAAAAATCTGCTTCATTTCTACTCTGTGGTGGAGCCTGTGGATTTGTGCACGCTCAAGACTCGTGGTGTGAGCGGTACAGGAGCGAACTGGAGCGGCACAGAGCGATCGCTCTGGCCTTTGGATAAAAACTCGCTCCTCGCTCCGACTATATTTTGAACGCTCCGCTCCTCGCTCGCTCCCCACTCCGCTCTGCTCATGTGCTCTGGTCTGAATGCTTTTTTTTCTTATAACAAATAGAATACACACAGAAGAAAAAGAAATGAAGAACTTTAAAACCTTGGCAGTGATTTGTGGCAGTTTTTACAGAGTGCATTATTTTGGGTGAATGAAGTCCCTACATGGCTTTATATAATCCATCCATTTCTTCCAGCGTAGATCAAACAAGTCTCTCTTGTAATTCACATTTTCTGTGATCTTCTCCATCCTGTAAATTACCGTCCAGATGTTAAACCTTGGACTCTCTCATGAAATCTCTTTTGCCTACGAACAAATACTGAACAAATATTTGTCCCGACCTGCGTACATGAGGTCCAAAGATATAACATTTTACATTCTAGCTTCAGCTGGCCTCCAAATATTTCTTGTATTGTTTTTTGCATTTCTTTTCAAATGTTTTTTTTTCAACAGGACAAAAACATGACAATAATTAGCCTTAGTGGATCTGCGTTTGACTACTACTGAGTGATATTGCTATTATCCAAAAGTTCTACAAGCACATTTTATTAGTTATCAGTAATAAGCAACAAGAGATTATGATTTGTTTGTTTATTTAATCATTCATCTAGATCTGCCAGCACAAGTAGTTCATCAACTGGAAGGGAAACAAGGATGTTGCCAGGCAACACATGAACATTTCCTAAACACAAACTTACAACTGTGAGTCTGCATATTACTACTACTTATGATGAATTAACAGTTCAATCTTTGTCATGTTTAGATCTTCATCAGCTGCAGCGTTCAGTATCCATTACGTTCGTACCACTGAGCCCTGGCAACGACGTCGTTGGAGTAGTCTCTGCCCATTGTGTTGGCATCCACATTTTCAAAGGAATGGACGTTTCCATCCCCCATGTTGTAGGCCGCTAACCCTCCTGCAGAGACCACATTAAATGAAAATGCAGCTGAGCAAAGTATTAAAATCTCTTCTGTAAATGCACGTTTACTGTTTAACTGCAAGTCAACCTTTCAGCTGCTGCAGCGTGCTCCAACCAGGGAATTTCTGCTTGATACGTCCAATGAAATAAACGAGAATCTCTGTGGCTTGGCAGAGATGCTCCTCACTGTCCCACGCTCCCCGTGGGACGTGTCCACCTCCATTTGGATTGACATCAACCTACAGAAACAGAACAGACATGGGGTGAAAACTGATGTTGGTGGTCTGTGGTGGGAGGATCTAAAAATAGCATGTGTTTATCAGAACCTGCATCAGTCCCCAGCCATTTCCATGGTCCCCCCAGCCATTTTGGAGGGCATTCCCAGCCCTGGACTCTCTGGAGATGATGGCAGCGATTAGAGACGGATCAATTCCATAACGACTTCCCACCGTATTGATGATTGTCCTGTATTTACTCATTCTTCCAGCATCAGTCTGGGCCATTGTGTTTGACGCCACCACTCCTGTGCAGAAAAAACAGAATTTTGGTGTGTACACAGAAACACTGCAGGGGAAAACTTCTCTCAGCGATTGTGTTGTACCTGAATAACCCAGCCTGTCCTGCTGAGCTGTTTGCCACGAAGCTCCAGTGGTTTCAACAATCACGATGTCTCCGTAACCTACAAAAGTTCAGTTTATGACACAAAGACGTCAGTACAGAGCACGGTAATGTACTCTGGAATGTACCCAGATGTGGCAGCAGCTGTTCCCTGAGCAACTGCAGCACATCTCCTTCTACAGCTGAACAGAAACCAGGAACTGCCACCACAGGGAAGTTACAAAAACAGATTTTAAAGAATGTAAAAAAAAAAGAAGCTTTGTTTCAAGAAAATTTGTCTTATTCTTTGTCTAAATAGAAAAATAATCTAGTCAACCACATTTTACAGAAGAGAAATTTGTCTTAAAACTTGTTTTAAGACATATGTATCTAATTTTAAGAATTCTAGCCAAGTACAGTTTTCTTACTCGATTATCAGAGCTTTATTTTTTGCTTCATATAAGACTATTTGACACATTTAGGATTGTAATGTTTATTTCAAGAACTAAAGTGGTGGCTCAGTTTTTGTGCTCTTCCTGTTTCACCTATTTTAATATGAAAATAGGAATATTTTCATCAGAGAAAGTGAAAGTATCAGTGGTCTACTCACTCATTTTTCCTGTTTACTCTGGTAATGATCCCTTGCAGCTGAAGTCAAAAAGCTGTTTGCAGCTCCTGCTCTCTGCAGTGGCCTCTCTAACAGTTTCAGTTTGCTTTCACTTTCAGTTTGTTTCGCTCCTATTTCGACTGTCGTCACTGGAGGCAAAAAAAAAGAAAAAAAAGAAGCTGATTTACATGAAATAGCAGCCAGAGAAGAAACAGCCCCAGACAGCTGATTGTGGGGATCAAAGCACCCAACCCCCCTCCACAACAACTAACAATCAAATTTGAACACACAAGGGGAAGTTAGCAACCGGGACAAAGACCAAGACAACACAAGCTCATTCAAGTTTATTTTAATAAACAATAACTTAAAAGAAATGCCTAGTTTCAAATAGATGTTGTAGGAAAATGATCTGCAAATAGGACTGTAAAAGTTGCTGTAGTTCATACCCAAGTTTTCCTAACACACAATCAGACTCAGAGTCAAAGTATCCTTTTTATAAAAAAACGTTTTACTTGCAAGGAGCACAGAGTATGGTTCCATACAGAAATTGTGCTGAGGTACAGCTCAGCTCATGGGGATTATATGCAGTTACAATTCATTATCATCCAACATTCAAGCATCCAATCAT
>JBAMYA010030330.1:0-16016 GCA_037176975.1 Arrhamphus sclerolepis | reverse complement strand
GACAACCAGATCCACAAAGGGAGTAAATGATGTACAATTTGCGGTCAGATCATATAAAAAGACGTACTCCAACGTGCCAAGCATACTTGTGTGGATGCCAAAACAGTGAGTCCATAGACCAAAGAGTCCAAATCAAGACCAAAGTTGTTGTTTTTCTTTAGTAATAACTTGCAACCCAGAAAAATGCTGCTAAATCTTTTTCAAATAAGTGTCAGTGCAAAAACCAAAACAATACTGATGTTTAGACGCAATATACAGCATTACAAAAACAATACAAACATGTATTACTATACAGCAGACCTTTGAACAGTATTTTATGGCTCAACTTCCATTTCTCAAGAACAAGTTTTCTTTGGGCAATTAATTGGAAAATGACCAAAGTCACTGGAGTAGCTCTAAAATACGGCAGTGCATTATTCAGCTTTGATTTTCTCCCAGTCTGTAACAATCTTGACGAGCTCAATCCAGCATTTCTAATCTTATGTTTACGTTCCAATGTGCACATTCATAGAGGAGTCTTGTGGTAATATTTAGAGACAGAAATAGTTTTTTTCCCCAGCATGTTGTATAAACTTAAAGCAACTGTCAACCAGCAGCGTTATTGACCACTAGATGGAGCTATGCTCGCTGAAGATATTCTGGAAAATGGTTTGGGTCAAAAAGTCCCCATCTTTGATATGTGTGTGTACATATAAACAGTACATTATTGCTGTGCAATCAAGTATTAAATATGTGTGACAAACTGCTTAATTGGAAAGTACAACTTTCGAACACAAAACTAAACCATTTAAATCATCCAGCTATTGCAACGTGCCTGTAAAAAACTGACACAATGAAGCATCATGTCAGAGATACTTGCATCAGTAATGCGTTGCTTCATTCTTCATTGCTGCTGCTGGTAAAATAATTTTTTTTTTTTTAAAGTTTGCATGACCATGTGTAGGTGAAACTGGATTTAGTGGGGGTAAGTTGTAGTATCGTTAGGTTCATACTTAAAAACAAAGGAACAAGAGACATGTTTACAGTTTCTCATTACAGTTTGACATTACAGTGAAGATGTGTGAGCATCCTCAAAGCCCTTGTTTCAGAGTTGCTGTACTCTGTGCACAAAGAAATGGATTAAGATTTTTTTTTTTTTCTTGACCAAATTAAATACAGATGGATCAATGCAGCTGGTACAAGATCAGCTTATTTGTGGTTACATTTCTTTACACAATCCACACATGAAACTGACACCAAGTTTGGTCATATGAACAAGGAGAAGCGAGTTAATAGTCTCACTTTGCGTTCAGTCAACAGTAACAGCAGTTTTAAATACAAGTTTTGACACAATTATCAGAAATCTTAACACAAACATGAAGAACAAAAAAAAAAAAAAAAAGAGTTCCTTTTAAAAAATACCAAAAACCTGACAAACTGAAGAGCTACTGGCCTTTCAATTTTTAAATGGCTCCGAGAACCAATAAAGTAGCAACAGAATCTCAATCACATTTGATAATTTCAAAGTAACAGCTGGATGGTGTATCAAAAAGTCACTGATTTTGGAAGCTGTTGTCCACCAGGAGGCATCCTACTCAAGTCTGGGCTGGGTTGAATCAAAGGCCCACCTACTGGTGACTGTCCTGAGGACCTGGAGTGACCTGGAGAGGACCCAGTATACAGCAGAGGGGCTGGGAAAGCAGAATGGTCCCTGGGGCCTCTGGAGAAAGGCTTAGAATAAACAGGTGACACGGATCTGTTTGTGTCTGAGTGAATGGCAGTGGTGCACTGAAATGGAATGAGTTTGTCAGCAAAACTTGGTGGAGGAGGGGGAAGGATCGAATCTTCAACCCAGCTGTCCTCTCCTTCGTAGTCTGGCTCTTGAGGCAAACTGGGGAGAGCACACATAGCAGGAGGAATAGGTGATGGGGAGGGAGGAATGAAAACAGGAGGTGGGGGTACAGGGTAGAGGGTTGGGTCGTAGTCTCTGTTAACACTATAGGGTGGGATGCTGTAAGTGCTGGTAATTTCCTCAGGGGTGGAGACCAGAAGTTTCTCCACCAACCGATCAAAGTCATCAGCCTCGGAAAGGTTATCATACTGGGAGGTGTTGGAAGGCCGTCTGTCTCCCGTGGACCCGGGAACGTAGAGAGAGACGGGGAACTTTGTTGGCTTTGAAGGAGGTCTGGCAGAGGAGGATAATGCTGCGAAGGCACGGTGAGGAGAGGGTTTAGAAGGAGAAGTTTTATTCTGTGTGGGATCAAGAGACACTGGTGGTTTAGGATATAGTTTTGGCGATAACTTCATTTGAGGGATCAATGGTGAGGGTGATGGAGAAGAAGTTGCATGATTATGGTTCCCAGCTCCCCTGCAGGGTGATTCACCGCCTAGACGCCTTTGGTCACTTCCGTCAGGGTAAAGAAAAGGTGGCGGTGGTAGGTCTGGAAGGTCCATGATTTCCTCCTCAGTCTGCATGGTAAAAGCATCCAAATCAGGGGGCTCATAGGGTGGAGGCCATTCCACAGGCTCCTCCTGGGTCTCGGGATCTTTTGTCTGTTTTTCTTGTTCTCTCTCATTTTGGCAAACTTCAGCAAGGGGTTTCTTCACCGCCCCTGTCACAGCAGATGGTTTGCCTGGGGGTATTGGAGGTGCTTTGCGTGGGCTCACGAAAGAAGGTGTTTCTTGTGCGTGGATGACGACTGGGTCTGTAGAAGGCAATGAAGGTGCATTTGCCACAGAAAAGCCTTTCAAATCTGTGGGTTCGGCGGGATAAGAGGTTTGATGCAGGGTGATGCCATCTGCTTGATGAGTCTCTGTGCTGGGCTGATTTATTTTGACGTCCAGAGGAGAGTCAGGCTGCAGTGGGAGTAGCAGAACTGGATGCTCTTGGCCTAGAGGCTTCCTTGGCAGCTCATCTGATTTGGCTAAAAAGAAACAACAAAAAAGAAATGAAAAATGGGGATGAAATACGAAAACATAGATACACATGGTGTTGAGCAGTTCTCAGTTTTGGTTTAAAAGTGACAAAAAACAAATTGATATTCAGATTTTTTTCGTGAACATTTAACATGAGACTCATGATTGTATGTAGTGTACTGAAATAGCTTCTATAGGTCCTACCTGGTGCTTCCACTACAGTTATGGAAAAAAAGAAGGGCAATTACTAAGTTTTGGAATAGGCTGGAGATTCTTGACAAACTGTACTAAATTATGGGACAAAGACGTGACACACCAAGCGACTTGTGCACGAATGAGAAGGTTATTCAGTCTGTGACTAATGGTGGCTGTGGTATCATTACCTCTTTTCACACAGCAGCACGCAGTTGAGCCATAACAGTGCTTAAAGACGTCTTTATTTAGCCACTGACGCCATTAAACTGAAGTAATTCTCACAGGCCAAATAGAGGCAGCTGACAGCTCCATCAGTGTTGAGTAAAAATGAACTTAAAACAGAACATATATTAATAACTGAATAACACAATGACTAATATTTTGTAGAAATGTTTAAAGAGTTTTTTCTATGTATTCTATAAGAGATAAATGGAGAAATTCATAAGTGAGAGATGGACTCCTAAAAACAATTTCTTTAACAAAGTGTCACTTTATGCAACATGTGGAAGTGGTTCAACTTAAGTGACATGAATAGTTAAAGTGTTAGTCAAGTGTTGTTTCAATAAACGTAGTGGGTCCTTTCTTTGCTTTTTTTGTTTGCAGCTTTTATCATTGTAAGCATTGTAGAAGCGCACACTCTCCCTGATCTAACGGCGCTAGCTTTCCTGCTAGGGTGTATTACGTGCAGTTTAAGAGACGAGCCTTCACCGACATTTCTGTCACAACAAACATGGCCATGTGGTGCACATATTTCAGGATTCTGTATTAGGTCAAGTCAGAGGAGCTCCAGATGAGATGCTGAAAACAGAGTTGTGTAAGCTTGATCATAAATAGCAGTTCACACCCTGCAGTGGCTACTATATTTACAACAGAATATGACTGTCATAAAGGACATATTGTTGAGAAAAAGACACTTCTTTGTGCCTGGGGGGAATATTTTGGGATGTCAGTGACTACTTGCTGAAATGCACAAACATTGGACAACTCTATCACTTAGTTTTGGGCTTCCTAAGTCTGGAAATGTAATTTACTAAGCTGTTGATACAGTGTTTGCAAGGTACAGTGATATCACACACTCAGGTCTGAGTAGAATTTTCCAGTTTCAAATCTTGCTGCGTTTGCTGTACTTCAGAATGGAGAAGCACACGGCTATAACAATATTACACGTTACACAAGTTAAGATTAGTGGCTCAATTAAAGGGGTTGAAACCCAATTAATTCTATTACAATAAACAGAAGTGTATGTGCGTAGTTTAAAAGAGGGCTCTGTAGGGTATTTCTATTGTATTACTCATCAATGCATGTCACATACAGATTAAGACATCAGGAAATTGTGCCTGCTTTTGAAAAAGATGTGTCCTTTACATGTGTGCTAGTAAGAGTGAGCAAAACTCTGAGACAAACAGTTCTGAAAGGTTAATGTTACGTGAATAGAGAGAAACGAACACTTAGTTCTTACAACATTTTTTCTAAATTAACGTCACTGGAGTGTCGACCTGCAAACTGTACTTTCATGTTTCACAATGACTGTACCAAAGTCCAGATGGCAGTCCTAAAAATAATGTTGTGAAAGGACCTGTTCTGTGTAGAGCGATGCGCAAGATTCTTCAAAATCAATGTGCATGACTGATAAAACATTTACTGGGAGTTTGATGGTTAACTGTGCCCACTAACTGCACAGTTAACTTCACCACCAACAGATATGTCATGTTCTCTTTTTCCTGGACTTGTTTTCTAATGCTTGTGCAGAGCAGCTCTGCCTTTCAGAGACTATCAGACAATAAGGTGAATGAAGCTCGACAGAAAAGAACAAAAGGAAACAAAAGAGCACCACTGCACCTGGAGGAGGCTGATCCAGCTTTTTACCACGTAGCTCAGACATTGCAGCATGTAACTGTTCTACCACCATATCGTCAGAGAGGCAGAAAGAAGCAGCCAGCTGCTCCTGAAAAAATTCCCTCAGGTCCTCCAACTGAAGCTTCAGTAGACGCTCTGATGACATACAACACAGACACAAAAGACAACTTAATCTCTGATGATGAATAAGAGACTTGGAGACTTACGAATGAAAACATTTTTTGTTAGAGGCAGCAATTAACAAAATCTGTACTTTAAGATATAAAGTAACAAACTGTCCTGTCAAAGGCAAGAATCAGCCAATATGCTAAGACAATGCTTGTCTAAGCATCCAATGAAAAACCAGCTTTTGATTCTTCTCCATAGCAACGGGCCACTTTTGTTATGTAAGCCATCCAGTTAGGACTTAGCCAACTGTGATGAAGCGTGTGATATAATCCACACAGCAGAAGTCGCTGGTGTAGCAACAGAGGCAGGACTGTATCTGGGCATAAAAGTGACTTGGCTCATATGGCACAGCACGGCATACGAACATAAGATAATAGGCCTCGTACTTACTTTTGTGTAGTTTGAGGATTGCATAAGCCATAGCTGTTAGTATCTTCTCTCCTTCCATTATGTAGATGTCCCATAAACGGAGGGTGAGGGTGAAAGGGGTCTGGTAAGAAAGATAAAGCAGAAGAAAGTCAGTTTGATCAAAAAAAAAGAAAAAAAGAACACAAAATCTACTTCTGTTTAAGAAAGAAATGCAGAAGAACAAACTGAGATGTAACAATTAAAGGTACTAAATTTTAAACCGGAAACATGTGGAGATGGAATATTCATGCAGTTAATGCACTTAAGACGTCCAAAAACTCACCCTGTCAATGAAGCACTGGAGAAACCATTTGGTGGAGTAAATCCCTGTCGTCATCTGCTCCTTGTCCTGTGGAACAGGAATTAACATGAAAGTGATTCTAGGTGGCGCCGCTCCAACCACTTTACTTTCAGTTACAAATCTCACTTTCCAGATACTCTAAGATCAGCAGTGACATCTTTGACATGTTCTTCTTTTGCAACATAAGACACAGAAATAACCTGTTAGGACCAACTACAGTCTGCGACCAATCACAGCACTCATGTCTGTTTCATAGATGGAAAGCATGTGAATATAATGCAACTCACAAGGTGTTTCTTTAGCTTGGGCAGCATTTTGGAGAGGATGAGGTCATGATGTGCCTGGAAACGATGCAGTTTGGGAAATCCTGGAATGAAGAATCCTGGCAAAGAGAGAGGGAAAAAGAAAACAAAAGAAATCACACGACCATAAATGGTGGGATAATATGTGCTGATTATAGAGGGATTTACACATCAAAGTAGATTAAAAGCACCAATAAAGGAAACAATGAACCCATATTAATGTATAGCCATGTCAATAAAAATAGCTATAATGAAGATATTAATGATGTCTCTTCTTTATTTGTCTACTTGTCGTCCTCTGCCTCACCGTGCATGGAATGCTTGCTGTTGGTGAGGAGCTGTGATAAAGCCCAGAAGGCATCTTCCTCATTCAGGTACATGAGCAAAAGGGCAGCGATCTGACTCATCCCCTGACAGTAGCTCACCTCCTGAGGGAAACGGGAGGACAAACAGGTAGAGTTAAACACAATGGATAAACGAGACCAACTATCCATTATTCAACAGAGTACGTAGACATAGGAGGAGAGCACTTGAATGTCTGATGTGCTCTGAAGACAGACAGCTGAAGTGGTGCACGCAGAGATGTGGTAATGGTGCAAACATTTATACTAAAGATTGTTCAAATATTTATGGCAGTCCAACATGCATTCACTGTAATGTCACGTTTCAGCTTCAACTACTGCTAAGTTGACACCAGAATGTTTCACTGATTTACACAGAAAGTATCCCCTGACAAGCGCAGATGCACGTACTTGGTATCCGTCCAAATTAAGGCAGATTTATTGGTCAGCTACAAACGAATACGCAAACGTATCCTTTCAAAGAGATATGGCAAGAGTAATTAAGGTTAAAAGGAGGCGAAAACTACACATTCTCCGCATTTCTCTTTACCATCACATATGAGAAAACGACCCAGCACCCCTCTCATCCCCATCCACCCACACAGACATGCACACACATCTCTCCCTTCGTCTGTCTCTCTCGGCTCTCCCACTGACCCAGATTCCTATGAGCGCTATGTGACAAGAGGGGGGGAAAGGGAAAAAGGAAACGACACATGCCCATTTCCTCCAGAACCACTGTCACAGAGGAACCCAGTGCAGAATCCCACCAGAAAAACATGTCATGACCGTGTTTGTTTGGGGAGCATTGTTCTGTACAACAGAGTGTCCTCAGCTGGAGGTTGTCTGAGATCAAATGAGAACTGATACAGTTTGGTGTCACATGTGCTTTTACTGTAGATAGCATAATGCTGTCTAGAAAAATCTAATCTTTGTCCAAACAGAAGAAACACTGGAAAAGAAATAAGTTATCAGATAAGATGATCATTTTACATGTTTGTAAGTATTTAACCAGAACGTACATTTTCAACTGTACAAAGAAATTCTGCTCACTTTTCCACAAGAAATGAAACACAAAAGTAAGTTGACATTTTATTGATACAGAAAGAATTGAATAGATAAAAGAAGAAAAAGAAAGATCAACCCACATCGTGACTTTTGGATAATAATAATTAATAAGTAATCTCTCAAGAGCATTTACTTTGACCTTTTTTAAGCTGGTTATACCCAACAATCTTTGCAGTTCTCCAAGATCAGCACACATGCTGCTCTTTCTTTATCCAAAGACCAGGATACAAAACTTGACAATGCCTCATGAATCTACAAATATGTGGACTTACTGTGTTGTAGACAGAGTAAGCCGCGAGTACATGAAACAGGGCCTGCTGCCTGGAGAGGGAATAGAAAAACCACCAGTCAAAACAAGGATGTGACTCATGAACGACTGTCAATCAGTGTAGACACTGACCCTAATTTATAAAACGGATTACACAGAAGAAACATTTTAGGTTGTTCACCTCTAAGTGATCAGCAAGCTGGCATTTAAAGTGGTTTAATACATATATCAGAAGATGATGCAATAGATAGAGATGGACCTCAATAATGCTGCATGGTGGTGTGCTGCGTAGAGGATTTCCTCTGGAAACTCCACATTTTGAATGAGCAAAAGGCACCAATTGTGTGCGCTTGTGTGTATTAAGTGAGTGGAGCAGAGGCATTAAGAAATATAATGTGGATGTAGGGAGGATGTCTGCCCTCCAGGCCTTCACGGTGAATGCATGCCCTAATAGACAACTATTTAAAGCTCCTTTCCTGTTTCTGTCGCTGTCAGTGCCTCAGTGTGAGTGAGGCAGCTGTTGACTTACAGGGAAGGAGTGGGCAGCCAGGCAGGATGGAGCAATGTTTTGCTCTGTTTGGACTCGGTGACTTTGAATTAAGGGGAAATGCATTACAGAGAGCAAGAAGAGAGCGCTCGGCTACACACTCCAGGATAACCGAAGCGTCTTTCACAACTGTCCCACAGAAATACACTAAATATGCAGCGATGTTTGTGTTTTGAAGGCTATTTAATATATTCTTAAATCCAATTTGGCATTGCACTTTTGTGTTGCTGCAGTTATTTGTGGGTTTGCACATTTCTGTATGAGAGCCATTTCCTGTGAGGCTTTGTGCTCTGACAGGAAAGCTAATAAAAATGCTAAAAGGAAACCACCACTTTGGTTTTGTGAGTATGTAATGTATGTCATTATAGGTGCAGCTAAGACTGGGGCAGAGGTCACACTTCACAGGAGCTTCTGTGTGGATATGACGTGATACAGAAAACAGAACACGTTGATATAAAAAAAGAAAGAAAAAAAACGGTTGAACACATTTGTTTTAAATCAAAAGTAAACTAATCTATCCCACTAAATGTCAGGACGAGGACAATTTATGCTGTCCAAAAGACCATCTGGAGAGGGAGTCAAGTTCGTTGTGAAGAATTATCTCTCGAGTCTCGGATTTGTAGTGATAGTTGTTGAAGGGAAACACAAAATCACAACTCACTTGACTCCAAAGCGGTCCATGAACATGATGTGGTTCCTGAACGTCCTGTTCACGTCCAGGTCGATCTGCTTGATCTCTGTGGAGAAGTTACGAGCCTGCTGCTTCATTTTCTTGAAAAAGAAGAAAATATTTTAAATGTAGGCCTCTGCAAAAACTATCAATTTTGATATTTTATACATATATATATATATTTTAAGATTCACACCTCATATTTTCCTTCATTGTCTCGTTTAACTTTTTCTATATCCAAAAGTAAGGCCCAAGCCTGGCCTCTCAGCTGGAGAGGAATACCTTTATATACACGTTTCACCAGCTGAAACACAAAAAAAATGAAAGAATATACAATAAGTCTTCACCATAGCTGTCACAGGACAGTGGATAGTGTGTAAACAGTCTATATGAAGTGTAGTCCTGTTAACTTGACTGACAAGGACTCAATGCACTCATGTACTTGCTTAAAATGTCTAGACCACAGAGAGAGAAGGGAATGGTCAACAATGACCTCTGCTAAAAAGGGAAATGGAAAATGGATTATAAACAGAAAAGGAAAGAATACACCACATAGCAGGGAGGAGAAAAAAAAAAAAAGCAAGGCCTAAATTGAGACAGTATGTTGATGTCTGGTGGGAGCCGTTAGTGACCTTTTCAGTGTTCCTGTACTTGTCCCATTTCTTCACCATCTTGAGCCATTTCTCTACTCGCTCCAACTCCTGCTGCTTTTGCTGGGGGGAAGGAAAGACAAGAGCCACTCAATATGCGAGAGGGCACAAATGGTTTAAATACAAGGTAGAATCTGTACATGCTACGTGGCAAAAAAAAAAAAGTCCTCACCTTCTCTTCAAGTACAGTGGGTGTTGGCAGTTCTTCCTCACTGGAACAGAACCACACAATTACACATTGTTTTTATGACAACCAGCATTTGTTTTTTGCAGTTATATTAGACACAAACATAATGCAAACAAATGTAAGAGCTGAAATTTCAGTAAAAAGAAAAAAAACAATCAGAACTTCCAGTTAACTTACTGAAGGAAGCCGAAGCGGTCAGTGACTTTATAGACAGAGTAATCAGCATCCTCCCATGGGTCAATTTTGACACCCTTTTCCCTGCCCTGAAACATCCACATAGTCAACATTATAAGCATTTGAACAGGTACTCTGTTTAGTTCACCAAGCTCTTACACTTCAGCACATTCAGTTTGAAAGGTTGAGGTTTGCATCTCACATTTGGGAGAAATGTGTCTCAAGTTCAGGGAGTTGGCAGACACTGGATTTATCAAGTTAAAATGGAGAAAAAAAAATTCATATGGAACATGGAAAATTCTCTCAGGAATCTTGAACCCTCAGACATAAGAAGATGGCTGGGCTCTTCCTTGGTGATGCTCTCCGAGGCCTCAATTCTTGTTTCTCACTGCTGTATAAGGAGGGAGCTCCATCCATATTAGTCCGATTTCATTTTAATGCCCTACATCCACACTACTCTGACGAGACCACCCTTCCAAAATGTTTTATCTTCTCTATACCCAAATTCTGTTTGTAAATGCTGGAGTTGAAGTGTGAGGTCTCAAGCCTATGCTATCACCACCCCAGCGGTTTAGTTGCAGACTTTCTTCGTACCTATTTGAATTTCCCTTCTGGGATTATCTATCTATCTATCTATCTATCTATCTATCTATCTATCTATCTATCTATCGCTTGGGTTCAGATTAAATCCCTGGTTGTGTCAGGAGGGGCATCCGGTGTAAAATTGTACCAAAGCGATCATGCGGGTCGTATCGTATATATATGTGGTGACCCCAAACAGGGTCACCACATATAACCAAATAATAACCAAAGATAACATATGGTACGTGACTTAAAGAAACATGAAGGAGCTAAATCAACCTTATATCTCTAAGCCTGGTAGACCTAAACCAAAATGTATTCAGTTCATGTTGATGTCAAACGAGTTGCTCATTGTGCGCAAGTTTGCACTTGAAAACTTAGCCTTGTGACATGGGATTATGATTGCGTAATGTGGACGAAGAGATTTTCTGATCCAGAGTTGATGCAGCTCATGCGGCTGTGGATTAGTTTTTGTTTGAAAATGAAAACTGAAGCGTACGTAGTCTGAAAAATGCCCACCCACATAACTCCCACCAAAAGAAATAATATACAGTACAAGCTACCAAGCAAAACCCCGTGCATACCATCAGCTCATCGTGTCCAAAACGTAACCACAGACTGTTTATGGGGACGCGGGCAGGTCATCATCACAGTTAAGACATGCTTACCTTTTCATATTTTGAAATTATTTCAGCCCGTTCCTCTGCTATCAATGTGTCTATATCCTTCTTCATGTCAAAATCTAGAGAAAAAAAAAGCAGAATAAAAGAAAATAAATAAAGAAAAACATTCCAACATTATTCAGTATCCCACATAGGTTTTCTAATTGGTATATGTACCATAAAAGGTAATTACACATTTAATCCAAGAATAAAGTTTAACTTTATCCTCATGACTAATATGTGACAAACCACAGTCACGATTTGAAATAAAGAAATTAATAGCTTAAATAAGAGTTATTTATTATGCAGCCTCTCGACATCTGTTCCATGGCAGCGTTCACATTTAGAGCATGGGTACCTAAAGTAAACTGGTTGCAGTGGGCTCAGTACTTGGTTTCTATATTTCCTACAGGAGTGCACTTAAAAGGTGGGTTTTGTATCTATTCCTTTTCTCCAAGTACAGTTCCTGTGTTCGCGATAACCCCAAATCAGTCTAAAATGCTGATCTGACAAGCACTGACACCGCTCTCACCACACCAAACTGCAAGAATGCATAAGGTCGGGGAGAGCAAGAAAACAAAAAAAAGACAGGATGGAGTCGGGTCAGGGTTTTACTGTGTGACAAAGAGGAGAGGGCTCCACGAGCCATTTGATGTTGATCTCACTTTGGGCTCCGGCCTCGTCTTTTATCATGCGTGTAGCTTTTTGTTCCCCTCTAAATAGAATGAGTTAGTGCATGAGCTCAGAGATTACTCTCACACACATACAAAAAAGGAAACCCACTCAATGTGTGTGTGCGTCAAAGTCCATGTTGACCTGTGGTGTGTATGTTCGCATCGAGTTCTCAAACTACCTGAAATAACACATTAGTTTCAGTGCTGATGGTTTTACATTAAATCTACTAGGTAAATTTAATAACGTAATACATCTGAATTTTGAGGCTCACAAGAGGATTATTACACTCAATTTGATCATCCCAAAATCTGAAAGGAGAAAGGGAGAATTATTTGATTATTTTAGGATTAGAAGATTGTTTGGTTTAGTGACAGGTTTAGAGATTTAGTCTAAACTGCTCTGATCTACTTGCAGGCTGACCTCAGATGCACTTCCAAGGCAAATAAATTGCAATTTCCAAGCTCAAAGCTAGAAAGTTAAAAAAGACACACAAATGACTTTTTAAAACAAACATGACACCTAAAAAGCGTTGTTTGTTTTTTTTTTTAAATCATTACTAATCAACTGGAACAATCAGCATCAAATTTAAAGGACTGCATGTATGGTTTAAAACAGTACACCACATGACCATTCAGCAGACAACAGAACAATTAAAAATCATGTCACTTCTCCATCATGCATCAGTTCAGTTCACCCTGAGGGTCACTGCTCCTCTGTGTTTTGTTTAAATGATCAAGAGAGAAAAAAAAAAAGGAAGAACTATTGCTTATGTCACTGATGCTTTCACCAACAACCAAGTTTGATTGTGCAACGGCGCCTTTGCACATTGCACTTGTTTGTTCATGCTGATCGCTTTCACTGAGTAAAAACACTTTTTTTTTTAAAAAGCAGATATAAACAGTAAATTGATGCAAGCAGAAAGAAAGATTGACTTTAGAACAATTCAGTGCCAATTAAAAGTACAGTAATATCTGTTACAAACCGTCACACATGCACATACACACACTCTAAGAGCATGTTTATTGTAATAAATGCTGTCATGAGGAACGCCGTTACTGATGCCTGACAGCGTGAGGAGCCAGCTGAGGCGTCAGCCTGCGTAAATATCCGTCATACCAAGCAGCAACAGATGGGAGAGCACCTGCCAGTTTACACAAAGGACCCTTTAACTTTTCCATTACTTTCCATTTCCATTGAACTGCCATGTCAATGGCCACCATTATCAAGTTCTGAAAATAAACGACTAAACTTTAATTCGTAACTATTGTAACCGGGGATTAGTACCAGGCTGGGCAATTAATCAAACTTATAACTGACATAATCTTGTCCATGTCAGTTATTTCTATTTTGTGAAATGTTCAATGACTTTTCATATACAGTTCATCTATGTGTGTTTCTTTTCGGGTATTTTAAAATCAAAGATATGTAGTGTTTAACTGGAAAAATATTTTAATAGTTGTTCTTAAAACTAGAGAAAAAAATCCCTGGAAGTGACTTATAGCAATACTAAAATAATCACTCATCAATCATAATGGAGGTCAAATGAACTGTGATGTTGATTCGCCCTCTCGCTTTTCTCGCCCTTTTGCATTTTAAAGTCCTAGCTGAGCAGGTGTAAAGAAGAAAGCTCAGATCAATAACTTTATTTTTGTTTTGTTGCCTATATTCTCTTCCAAAAAGGTAGAAACATCTAAAACTGCATCTAACAACTTCTACACATTAGAGTTGGCAGCTCATTGTAGACTTAAAAAAAAAAAAAATCCCCACTGATGACTGTGTTCTGTCAATGTACATTAGTAGAGAAGCTCTGTTACGCTTTATTCTTTGGATCCAGATCTTACTTCCTGTGTTGTGTCTCCAGAATGCCGATACTATTGTGTTGTGGTCAGGAAGAAAAGGAAACCAGTGCCCACCACTCCTTGAACAACAGGTTTATTCACAACAGTAGAAAAAAAACAAAACAAAACAAACAACACTGAGCCTTCGACCAAATATGGAAATCTTTGTACTGACGAGGCTTAAAATTTTCCAGACTTGGCATTTTAAGATGTGAGCAAAACCACAGGGTTGTCAGTTCACAGGAATTCCACCTTCCACCCTTCTTATGGCTCATGACAAAAGTACCCGCAGATAAAAGCTGAGGTCATCCTAAATGAATTACACTCAAGGAGTTTACTTAGAACAATAAGTGGTGACTACAAAAGGTGGTTAGACCTTGAGGCGATCAAGGTGTCAACCATAGAAGAGCAAGCAGCAAAGATGGTCACTGAGTAGGAGGAAACTCACACGAACATCAGACCTGGAGGAGACTACAGTTTTTGGGACCGAGTAAAACAAAACCATTTAATCCAGAAAAAAATAGCTTGAAGGAGAATTAAAAAAGAAAAAAAAAGACTGTGAAAAACAAAGTCCAACAGGTCGAATTTTGACAACCTAGCTGCTAAGGATAGAAGACATTGACTTTGGGCCTTAGGTGACATCATTTCCTGTTATGACAAAGAGCTCTAAATAGAGTTTATGGATATAAGCTGTCAGAGCGCTGGTGTAACCACAAGCAGCTTGCAAAGCATTCTGAATCACATTCAGCTTAATTATGAGTTTGTAAGCAAAAGTGCAACAGCCAAAACTTCCTCTACTGACTGTGTTCAGACTACGTATGACCCTCATCCATGTCATAGGTTATGGATAAAATGTTATATGTATGGATTTAAGATGGTACATGTATGCAAACCCGACAGGTCACTGAACCTTTGCAAGAAAATCAATTTGCAAAGCAAAGGCAAACTAAAAACAGGGCTCAAGTCATTAGCAGCTGTGATTACAAATAACATGTCTTTTTTTTTTCTTCATATTCCTATTTTTCCTGTGCGTGATGAACCGTCTTTCAGCCTATAATCAATCTTAATCTGAGTGGCATCCGATTTAAGTCTGAGAATTATATAAGAGCAGAGAAAGAATGAAATCCTGGGATTAGAAGAAGTCTGGCAATAATGAAACTGTATCGCTATGGAAACAAGCACTGGACTGCCGAATGCATACAGTAAAGTATGTGTATTTAGTGTTGTGTGTATCACTAAGCTGAGTTTGAAGCCTTCTACTGAAAGCTACCTCAGGGCGTGACATGGGCAGAGGAAAGCTTTTCTAAAGTCACTCAAACAAGAGGCAGTTTACAGTTTTTGCATAGATATCCCAAATGACAGATGAATTGATTACCAAACTCAAATCATTATTTTTAACTGCATTTAAAAAGCAAACTCTAAAACCAGGGCTGCATGAGGCATAGGACAGCAGATGTTCAGTGTGTCTTACTACTGAAAGATTAGTAAATTCTGTATGGTCAGCCAAGGCACACTCAGATCCAGCTCAAGCAGACCATTCAACCTGGTTAGCTCTAAAGACCCCAACCCTGCCTCTCTCTTCTGTACTTAACAAGTATCAGCTCAGAAAAAGCACCGTATTACTCACACAATTTGGTCAAATGTCACCAAGGTGCCCATAAAGATGATCAACCACTAATTTAAAAATATATAGATAGCCTATATATTTCAAGATTTCTTGTTAAAACAACATCGCCCAACAACACAAAGGCGACATCAAGAAGTTTTTTCTCACAGCCAACCTGAATGGATTCCTTTCACTTGTACGGCTGAATCATGTGGTTTCAGTCTCAAGTACCTCTAAACCCCATGACATCCATGTCCCTGACTGCAGTTTCACTGATATTCTTAAGATGTCACCTAAGGAACGAAATTGACAGCTTTTATACGTATCATTATCACTATAGTAATTACTGTGGTCATTAAAAGAGCAAGAATGCTCTGTAATGCTGTGTAATTCAGTGTGTGGTATTATCCCCGTCATTACAAGCAACCGCATGGCTTGAATTTCTACATGAAGGGATCTAAAGTTCCTTAGACTTTAGAGCTTCAATCCAGTACAGTGTGGGCTTACATTTGGAACAAGCAAAAAAAAAAAAAAAGACAGGAAAAGGAAAAAAAAAGCAGAAAGAAATGCAGTATGCAGCATATTAAAAATAAAACATATGCCAATTATAGTAATGCAGTTT
>JBAMYA010030319.1:0-16016 GCA_037176975.1 Arrhamphus sclerolepis | reverse complement strand
ACAGCCTATTGTCTAAATTAGCGAGCTAACAGAGCTACGTAAACAGAGCGAACATGAGAGCACCCGACTGCAGATGTTAATAATGCAGCGTAATGAAATAATCTCCCGATCAAACTCCGCTTCCCAAAAGTTATAAACTGCCTCTGGAATCCAGTTAAGGTACAAAAATTTAATCAATAAATGCAGTTCATTTTTTTTTTTTTTTTTTGCCTCAGCCGAGCCTTCTCTGTTGCTGTGTGGAACAGCCTGTGTCAGTCACCTCTTTCACTCCCCCTGATTCCTGAACGTCACTCACTCATCTGGACACTGTGGTCTCATGAGGAAACGCAGCTATGGATATAAAGTTTTTCTTGTTCCCGAATAGAAATATTTTTTAAAGTATTTGTTCAAAGTAAGTATTCGTAAAAAAACACTTTATTCGTGCCTTTCCGAATATGGTATTCGGGTTCGACTCCACCCCTAATGTATGTATGTATGTATGTATGTATGTATGTATATATGTATACATACACATAAGCAGACATAAATTTATATATACACACGCGCAGTATTTTCTTTATAACCTGAGCCCTAATTTCCCTGAAAGAACTTCCCCAAGGGATTAATAAAATTCGATCTAATCTAATCTAATCTCATTATGACTTTAATTTATGCCTCCTTGAGCATTATACCATTCACTCAGGTGTTTGCATCACCTTCCCTTGAGAAATAGAAACCTACTGTTTCTCTCTGCTGCTGCTGGTGCCTCTTGCAGTTTGCTTTGTGATTCTGGAACAAACCAACATGAAATGTAATTACTGAAGAAGCTCCTCTTGCTTTCAATCCAAGGTGACTTTAAATGCAAAGAGGGTGTTCTTGGCTTCATGTCACACACAATTCTCATCAGAATATGTTGTCATTGTTGTGAAAATAAACAAAATGGTGGAAAAACTATCAATGAGGGACCTTCATGAATAATTCAGATTAATAAAATGTCCTTGCTCCTGAGTTTAGCAGTAAACATGACTTCTGCTGTAACTTATAGGCCCCAACCCTCGATCAGAGCCATTAAAAAAAAAAAAAACTCAGATAATAATGTCATTGAAGTGATTACTAATTGACTTGCACAGAATTACGCTTAAACCAACTTTACTTGGAAAGTGCAATATAAATGTATGTTAAAGGAAACTGAGTTGGTATTGTCACAATCCGCGTGTAAGGCCGTGACAAAAAAATGGGGAAAGGACATGCCGTGTACCACAAAATATATTTATTAAACAGAATAAATCACCATCCTAATAAACAGTGTATGAAGTGCGTAAAGATGACAGTCAGCGGTGTAAAGTGGGTGCAAATCAGTGTCTGTGGACAAACGAAGCTGCGGAGGAGAGAGAGAGATTTAGACTGAGCACTTGGCTCTTATAGCCAGGTGCACCAAGACCAGGTGTTCTGATGACCAAGAGCCGCCTAGTTGACACACCTACCTATGAACAAGACAAAAGAGTTAGTCACATGACAAAACTAGGCCAGGGCCGTCACAGCATACATACTATGGGATATATTGTGTTGTCTGCAAAGAAATTTTATTTATTTTATTTAACCTTTATTTTACCAGGAAAGTCCCACTGAGATTGAAAACCTCTGTTCCAAGGGCGTCCTTGCCAAGGGCAGGAAAAATACTCCATCCATCCATTATCTATACCTGCTATTTCCTGTGCAGGGTCACGGGGGTCTGAGCAAAAGATACATACAAATACATAACAAACACATTATGAAAATAAAAGTCAGGTAAATGTAAGAATCACAGTTTTTAAACATACTGATAATTTTCAAATTTGGGTTTGTAAATAGGTTCAATTGCTATAAAGCTGAAATGTGAGATCTAAGAAAGCATCCACTTGAAAGCTGATGAAGGTTATTTCAGAGCTCCTGCAGCATTCCTGCACCTCTGCAGTTCTTGGAGTTTGGTGAAAACATCCTGAATTAAGTGCAATCCCATGTCAGGCCAGCCAGCAGCTCTCAAGCAGGAACAGTAATTATTCACAGTGAAATGAAGAGTATGCTCACACGGCATTCACACTGCGTTTTCTTTGTGAAACCATTGGAGCATGTGTGCTCCGTTTCTCTTCCTTTTTTTATGGAGACAGAAAAGAGAAACTTGCTGTCAAGAGGGAGTCGTAGCAGAGAGGCCGAGCTGGCGTGAAGCTCAGATACGAGCTCACACTTTAATATAGCTCTATTTCCAGTCGTTGAAGCGTCAGTTTACTGGCTCTGCTACATTCTGGTCACCCTTTTTTCCCTTTTGGAACAGCAGCTTAATCTGGCGTCCACAGCTGCTGTGTTTGAATGACAGCTTCTCCATTATCTCAAATTCTTGAATCTTTTATCCTAAATCGGCTTTTGCACTAAAAGTACCTCCTTATTCTCGCTCTCACCTCGAATTTCACCCCGCCCGCCGTACGTCCCGCAGGCTCTGTGTTCTCTGATTGTTCAGGTGACTTGGGAGGAATTGGAGGGCAAGAAAACCCGTCAGTGAAGGTGATGAAATGCAGCGCAGATGAAAGAGGTCAAAAGCTGCCTGTTTGGCTCAGAGGAACACTTGTACGCCTGAACGTCGAGATAGAGACATCAGAACAGCAGCCTCCATCTAAGGCTGCATGAACAGCTGCCAGACTATCAGATGGAATGTACTTTATCCTTCAAAATGGATGAATTCTACATAAATATGTAACGTATGAAATGCTGAAATGATTTTGATAACTGTGTAAACGCACATCTGTCAATAAGAAAATGACAAACATTTAGACTTTCAGATGAACCGAATCCCTCATTTGCTTCATCTTTGAACTGTTGTCTTTGGTAAAACCAGCCTCTCTCCTAGAAAAAAAAAAGATTGCTAAAAGTCAATTATTTGGATGAATGCAGATATTGGTGGGAGAGGAAAATATGCGCACAATAGCATGTGCTATCAAAGATGCCAGAAAAATGTGACTGATTTTTTTATTTTTTAATATTAAATTAATTCAGTGGATGACATAATCGATAATATTTTTGGACAAAATCCAAGAAATTTGTCAGCGTTAAGTTTTACGTGGAGACCCATAAAAAGAAAGAAGTTCAAAGCAGCAGAAGAGCGATGATTAGATGGACAGCTGCATGTGGTACAAAAAACTATATTTTCTACAAGGAATGTGCCGGTTACTGTTCAGTTTACTGTTACCATGACAGTAAGCACTTTTGTCTCCTTGATGTGGCTGTTTTATTGTTTTATAATGTGGTTCGCCCCCCACCATGACTAAATTTAGGGTCTCATCTTATCTCATTCTCATCTCACTTTTTTTACGCCACTGCTCGTTTGATCGCAGCACCAGGTCTTACGCAACACAAGGCTTTAATGCCGTATCCAGGTATTTATGTCTGTAAATTATCGTAAACCACTGGCTGGGGTGTACTTTAGAAATTATTACAGATCCCCAGGTAATAGTAGTCTAGCGTGAATACGCCACAAGACGTCAATGGTCACAATTAGAATATAGCAGAACAACAGCTTGTGTTTTAACTCACTCCTAATGTTGCTAAACGTTAAAATAATCAAATGTGAGTCCAACATAGAAGAGAAACTAGAAGAAAGAAGAAGAGTGGCCATAGATAAAAGAAATGAAAGAAGAGAAGATGAACCCTGTTTTGTAGTTCATCTTAAATCTTAAAAGTGACATTCAAAAAAATAACTTCCAACCAATTCACTTAGTTTTTTTAGTGACATCACACTTTCACGTGATGATGCACTGAATATTTTTGGCTGTTTTAGTCTGCTGGTTTAGTGGGACACAGTTCTAGTTCCCTGAGACCCAGAGGGGGGAACTTTAATGGAAACCTCTGTTTTGAAAAGAGAGTAGCCACCATGAGTCATGCTCAACCACGGAGAGGTTTTTGTTAAAGTTACAAAGTTTCAAATGAGAACAATGAAGCTGAAAGAAATAAAAGAAAGTAAAGGTGTGTATTCTGTGCTGATTAAAACAGCAGGCGGTAGATTAAATGAAATCATACACTGATGAACTTGTCTGCACATGCATGTAGGGGGTGGAGGGGGAGCTTAGTTTGAATCCATCCTTCTGTAGGAAGGATGCGTTAATGAGGTAATCAAAGCATTCCTTTTACATTTTAACAAGTGTGTGTGTGCGCGCGTGTGTGCGCGTGCAGTAACTGTAAGTGGAACTCTGATGCTCTTTTGTTGTCCTTGAAAACTTTATAAGTTTACAAACCGAGGGAGAAGATGCTCGTTAAACTTTAACGTGAACCTCAGTACCTTCAGATTCACGGGTTCTCATTTCTAAAACTTCCACAATTTCATTGAGAGTTGTAGCTATGTTACACTTTGGATACCAGATATCCTCTCTATTTATCTATTATGTACAGTCGTGTTCAAAATAATAACAGTGTTCAGAAAAGGTGAATAAAGCTCTAAACCTTTATAATAGCTTTTTTTTTTACAAACACACTGGGAACACTGAACTTTCTATTCCAAATCAAAACATAGAACACACTGAAACATTTGAAAATTTTGTCAAATTTATCACTGCTTCACAGCACATGAGTCAAACTCAAGGTCCACTGACCAAATCTGGTCTGTCACTTCATTTTATTTGGTCTGTGAGAATGTGGAAAGACGATCATAAACTTATAACGAGAATATTTCTGAGGAAATTTTAATGACATCACGAAGCAGAATAATTGAGGTGGAGAGCAGCTGTTTTATATTTTTGTCAAAACTCAGGATTTCTGTGAAATTAAGTCATTAAAAGAAATTGTGATTAAAATTATACCAAATTTGCAATTTCATGAGTGTTACAAAAAGTTTATATTTTCCAACAAACAAATTGTAATTGTTGGTTAAAAAATTGCTATTTTGAGACATTTTTGATTGTACGATAAAAATTTGTCTTGATCTTTCAAAATTTACTCCTTTTTTTAAAAGAAAAAACTTGAACTTTGTTTTTTTATTTTTGAAATTTGAGATTTTTTTTTTTATTGTACAACAGAGTCTATGACTAGCATGAGTATGACAACGTAGTTCCATCCATCCATTATCTATACCCGCTATGTCCTGTGCAGGGTCACGGGGGTCTGCTGGAGTCTATCCCAGCTCACTTCGGGCGAAAGGCAGGGGTCCACCCTGGACTGGTCGCCAGTCCATCGCAGGGCACAACGTAGTTGGTTGAGAAAATAAAGAATAACCAGCTCATCAATGGTAACCATGGTGATGAGGTGAAATCATGTTTGACACCACTACATTACAGAGAATGAGGAAAAGGGAAGCAGTGTCATCATTTTTTTTCTTTTCCAGATTCCAACATGTCTAAAGTGAGAAATGCTTGTAAATTCATGTGAACTAATATTTAGTCATATAACAGCTGTTTCTGATAACTGCATCACATCTGTGTTCATGCAGTCACCTATCAACAGGTATTCCAGTCCAGGACCATTGGACTACATTCCACAGTTGGTTTTTCCTCAGAAATGTTTTACGCTTTTGGATCAAGGTCCAGGATTATTCTGGACATAATGTTGTTCTGGTTTTGGAACTAAGATGCTGCTGCTTACTGATGTGTTTGGGCTTGTCTTGTTCAAACACCCATGTCAAGAACATTTCCTCTTCAGCAGAAGACAACATGACCTCTGAAAGTATTTTGATGTATTCAGACTGATCCATGATCCTGGTATGTGATCAGTAGACCCGACACCATAGTATGAGAAACAAATCACTCCTCAAGTCACGACAAGGAGTGACTTGAGGATGTTTTTGTGACATTATGCACAAACTGTGGGTAATAATATGTACAGACAAGTAAGAAAATGTACAGAGGAGATTCACAACCCATTGTCCTCAACATATGGTTTAAAACGTGATAAACACCTGCCCAATGATAAAATGCTCTAACCCAGAGCTCAAAGAGGAGTAGGGGGGATTCAACATCGATTAGACTCCGACACCTCAGTCATTACAATTCGACCACAAAACAATATTGATTCAATGACATCTTTTCAACATTGGTTAATTGGCTAGAACTGGATGTTGGTTTGGTGGCTGATCCACCATCAGTCTTCGACCTTAACCAAAAAGCAACCGTTTTGACCATAATTCAGCATTGAATTAACAAATTTTGTTATCTGGGAAGTGTCCAATAAAACAGCAAGATAGATGGTATGTAACACATTGCAAAGAGACCAGGTTTGTAGGAATAATCTGGAAGAAGATGGCACTGATTTGAATATTTGCAGTATATTAGTAATGATCTGACTCCATAACTTAAATGGATTGCATCAGTTGTCAGTAAGTCGCAGCTTTTCCATTTTCAGTTTTCTACACAAAATGATGTAGCACAGATTTAATAACAGCTGTATTTACAGTTATTGTCCTGCTTCGAAGTTCACATCCTGTGCTGCATGACTGGTGATCAGTCACTGTACATCTTGCTAATTAAAAAATCCCATTTTTAAGCACCTATTAAAAATTGATTAGATGATATATTCTTCCAGTGTTTCATCAGTATCTCAAGGAACTTTCCCTGCAACCATCTGGTTTGGGCTGGTTTGACTATTTAAGCTACGGAAAAGACATGTTTGATGTTTATTTTAACAAATACATGAAGATCCACAAATCCAGGTTCAGAAAAGCTTTAATCAGCTCAACATATTAGGTTTCTCTCATGTTTGTATCCTGGGATCTGAGAAAAAGACAGAGTATGACACCTGGGCCACAGCATCACCATGGTTACCATTAAACAGTTATTTATTCAAAAGTTGCGAACTAACAAAATATGCTAAAATAAAATAAAGCAGCATCTCTTTGACTTTGGAAGCGCACCAGATTGTGGTGGGAAATTGGGACATATGTGCTGTGCTCCTGAAATTACAGAGCAAAAAAAAAGCAAAAGTGAGACCATTCAAATAAAACAAGTAGTAATATGACTATTAAAAAGGCCACTCACTTATGAAAACTGGCATCTCCCTTGAGTCACAATCTTTTGGTGGTGTGGCAACATGGATGTCACTTCAATATGCAAAGAGTTCTCCAGATTTTTGTCCGTCAGGCGGTTCCTCTCATGCGTCTTGATGTTCATTGAAGAAAAGCTCAACACACAAGTATAGGTAGGGGGAAACATCGTCAGCACATAAAAGACGAGTTTCTTAATCACCTGTACTCCTCTGAGCATGAAATCCAAAAATCATCCACGGATTGTGCACCGAGCTCATCGCTGACCAGAGCGCTTGTTTGAAAATCAATAAACTTAAGCTGAAGGGGATACCAAGTTTTAGTCAGGGAGGACAAATCCGCACTTCAGACAGTGAGTGGGTCACAGACAAAAGTGATGCTGTCCCTGATGAAGATGTAATTTTGACCCATCATTGAGTTACTCAAAAAAAAAAAAAAAAATTGGTCTGAGGCCAAACGTAGTTGTTGACCCCTGGTCTACAGGTTGGTTTTCTTTTAGGGTCAACCTCTGTGAGAAGAGGCAGCAGCTCCAGGTGGTTTCCAGTGGGGGTAAGGTGGCTCAGTTGGCTCAGTCATGAATCTGAAGGTCAGTGGTTTGAACCCTAGTTCCTCCTGTGCCTGAAGTGTCCTTGGGTAAGATGCTGAATCCCTGGATGCTCCCAGTTGTCTGGCCAGCGCCGTTGTGTGGCAGCTCCACTGACAACCAGTGTGCGAATGGGTGAAGGTCTACAGTGTAAAGAGCTTTGAAGCTGTAGAAATACACTTGAAAAGTGCTATAAAGAGTAAGCCATTTACCATTTCAAGAGGAGCCACTCCACAGACATGCACCAGTTCATGTGGATTCCAGTTAAAAATAAAAAATAAATAAACTACTAGCTAAAACTGAGACTGAACTTCTTATGAGAATGATTTGACCAAACTTGAAATATCTTCTACTTGACTGGAAAATAAACATTTGTTTTTATAAGGAAAGTTCTATTTTACAGTATAAATGACAGTGCTTGTATGAGGAAAGTTAGTTAGTTTTGGTCCTCCATATGAACCAGCACTGTTTGTGAAAATTGTTTTCTTTATTTTATTTAGTTTTATAATAAATGCGCCCAGTTATTTCATAACCCCTGATTAGGATCTAGATTTTAGATGCTGGCATCTCACTAGTTTTTAGGTGTCTAGTCTTCCATACAGTTAGTGTTACATGAAGAAAAATGGCTTAAATTTAAATACTAAACAACAGGACTTTTGTACCACGCTGTACATGTGTTTAATTCTGCTGCAAAGTGGGTAGCTTTAACATGGGGCTCAGTGGGGATTTGCTCTGTTTGGAGCCAGCACCTATTGGTCAGTGTAGGAACTGCAGATACTTCCTGGATGAGATTTAATCCGGAAGCATAATGATTACTGCTTGGGTTGGACACATGGAACTTGTGATATTTCTACTTATTTAAAGTTGTGCCTTCAAGATGACAAGATGACTTGATTATGATAAACATAAGCCTCTATTGGATGGTTTAGATTAAAATCTCATGAATCATGAAAATTTGGTGAAAAGTGTTTTCATGTGACATACAGAAGCAAAAAATTCAACTTTTGATGTGGTGAAGATCAGTTCTGAATCTCTTATAATGGCTCATTAAATTAGCAAAAATAAGCTTCAATCAGAATAAAAACTTGCTCCTGATAGGTTGAGCAGCCATGTTGTTGTGTTTCATCATCCATCTCATAATGCGCTAACAAGTCTTTCTTTCTTCATATGTGCGCAGCAAATTTTATCTGAGCTCATGTGAAAGTCTCTGAAGCTCTGAAGGACTGGCTTGGAGAGATGGCATGTGGGCTTCTGCTCTATGTAGTTCAAAGATTCATTAGACATCAATAAGTGTATTTATTCTACTCTAATGGCCTGAGGCATTATTTACATGCACTAGCTGTACAGGTGTTCGTCTTTAACCTCTTTCTGTCAGATGTATTTACCCAACAGGACATTGGATTTCCCTCCATCATTCACACTCCCACACATGCATGCACGACTCATGCAAATCAAAGCAAATTACTGTGGTCATTACTGAGCTCCGCACACTCTCTTAGGTACCTAAAGACCTTGAGCAAGTCTTTTCATCTTTCAATTACACCACCAGATGAAGTGGAGGACTTTTGTTATAGAAGAATTAACTTAGTCATGACAAGAAATGGACTGTGAGTGTGTGCTGAAGTCGAGGTGGTCATAATTACACATTAACGTTCATGAAAGCAGCCAGAGGAGCCCCGGAGTAGTTATTTTTGATTTGCTGTCATACAATGAAAAACTTGATAAATGTTTCAGATTCAGGTTAATTAAGGTTGATCTGTAGAAGGTCCTTGAATGACGCAGTCTCCTGAAAACTGTCGATCATCCAACATAACTGAATGTCACCACAATCAAATTCAGGCTGGATTACAAGATTAGATCAGACCTTTCGTTGTGCAAACGGATTCTGATTGAAATGTGCCTGTGAATACTTTGTACTGAAATAACACAAGCAACGCTCTTCTCTGCTCTGTTGCATTGACCTCAGCCTGAAAAGAGGGAGGGAATTCTTTAATTACACAGTTGCATTTTGCGGGTTTCCAAACCCCAATTTTACAGATTTTCCAGCTGTCCTCAAAAGTTTAGACAGTGATGTAAAATCTTTGCAATCTTTACATCTTCAGTATTCTTAGCTTCCAAGGAGTCTCTGTGCTTCTGGGATTCAGAAGCTCATAAACCCATTCATGTCATTATATTGCCCTGAAGTCATCACAATTTGTAGTTTTCTATTTTTATACATGCTTATTGATGAACTTATGTGAATCCAAAAATTTCAGCAACATGTTCTAATCCAGGGGTGTCTCTCTTGTCCTCCTGTCCTCAAGGGCCAATGTCCTCCACATCTTATGTCTGGTTCACAATGTATGATTTTGAAAGTCTCAGGTAAAAGATGGGCAGTTGTGAGAAAAATCCTCCATTGTAGCTCAAAAACAGTGGTGGTTGATCTAACAATGAGACAAGATGAAAGAACGGTCTTGCAACCAAAGACGGCTGTGACAGATATCAGCAGTGTCAGAAATTTGGAGGAATCGTCTCAGAGTGTGACGGCCTGTTGCTGCCTCTACGATCTCTGTCAGTTAACCAACCAATAGAAATGCATCATGAAATAACGTAAACATAAGTGTGTCTACACAGCACAGTAGCCTAGCAACAACAGTACCAGATACAATGGAGAATTTTACTATTTTATATTCTATTTTGCTTGTTGATTTTATGATTGATCATATTGTTACATGTGATTGTGTACAGAACTTTGATCCTGTGGGTGTTTAAAGTGCTCTATAAATAAAATTGGTATGGTATGGTATGGTACACCAACACCACTACGACAATGCTAACTTTAGAGTCACTGGTACATTAGCATGTTAGCAGCAACCTGCGAATGACGTGATGACGCTGCGTTTAGATCCTGAAATACACTCAGATTTATTTCTGTTGTAGCCACAGTTCAACACATATCCAATCCTGCAACATTCTTATGAATAAACACATGATTAAAAATGGGCAAATAAGTGAAAATTAATTAAAACCAAAATTGAACGCCTGTAACCTACTTCTGTCCTCTCAATTATGCCTATGTCATTTAATTAAAATGTTCCCTTTTAATTAAGCTATTAGCTTCCCCAATGTCTGTAATTATGTAGTTCACTAGCGTTTAACTCACCATGATTGTTTTATGTTATTTATGTGTTTTGTTTTGTTCTTTGCTTCATGTTATCCTGTTTTTGTTGTCATTTTCTCTTTTCGCTTGTCCAGCACTTTGGTCAGCTGTTGTTGTTTTTTAAAGTGCTTTATAAATAAATGTGATTGATTGATTGATTGATTGATTGATTGATTGATTGATTATGAAATTGGACCTTTAAAACTTTGTGTAAATGTAAATGCAACACTGTTGCATTTACATTAAAACTTAAATGTGATCATTATCGTAAGATGTTTTCCTATCAAGTAATTGTGCTTTGCTTTCAAACATATTGAATAAAGGACCATGAACAGTTGATCTGTGTGCATTTCCTTTCACTTATTTTAAAATCATAAAGACATGAACTCTTATTAGAAAAATATTATGGTCTTGATATTTACAGTAAAAGCTAGGACACAATTAAAATGAAAGAAAACCAAAGGTTTGTCCTAGCAGTGGAATATTTTCAAATTGATTAATTTGAAATGCAAAATTACAGAATTTCAAATTAATCAGTTAATCACTGGAGTGATGTTGTTCCACTTCTGCTGCTCTGCTTCCTTCTGCCACATGTTGTCTAATTCCACATCTGGACACCGACTGGTGTCAATTACTCACCACGGCCATTACGATCACCTCTGTACTTAGCTTGGTCTTTATCTTTACTCATGTCTTAAACTTGGGTCTATTGTTGAAGGTGAGACCAGATTGATCTTAATCTCCTGATCAATGATTAATTTTTGCTTCATGTTTTTCACATATAATTTTCACCTCTCAACATATGTTCACCAATGTCAGATCTATGTTTGCTTGAATGAGGTATTATGTTTAGGCTGAAGACAGTCTCCAAGATGGGGTTTTCATTTTATTTTCAATCAGTTGTATGCTCACCACTGATTGTACAAACTATCCGGTCACATGACCCATAGATTTGATGGGACAAAGCTGTGAAAGCAGACAGCATAGCCAATGACTACCTGTCAGTCAAGCACATCAAATAACATTCAGACAGATTGGTCAACTTTATGCTCCTTGGTCAGCTGCTTAATATATATTTGTCTGATGTGGTACAAAAAATTCACCCCCTCTCCCCTACAGTTGTCATGGATGTAATATGTAAGCACAGATGAGAAAAAGCAAATGATTTTAGTACCAGGCTGTGAATGTGTTTATTTCTGCTGCAAAGACGGCACTTTTAACAGGAACTTCAGCAGGGATTTGCTCTGTTTTGGAGCTACCTAGTGGTCAGTTGAGGTATTGCAACAAGATACATTTCCTGAATGAGCTTCTGTCTGGAAGTAGGATGGTTGCCACATGATGCTTGTGTGTTCACTAATGCTGGTCAGCAGCAAGATGTCTCCCCTTAGTCTGGATGCCAACCAAACTTAGGATCTTAGGATGAGCCTCTTTATGTGCCGGAGTCCCTGAGATACGTACAGTAGCCTCATAGATCTCCCCAAACCTGCCCATCTCAACAGGATCACACCCTTCACTATGGAAAAAAAAACAAAGCACGTCTGAATACATCAGCACAACGCACAGAGTCCTCATCATACTCATGATGCTCCAGTATGTGATCAAACAGCTCTTGCGTTCTTTAAGCTTTGATGCCCCCTGAGTCAAAACTGAATTTAGTCTATTTGTGTAGCAGTATATGAATAAGGCCTTAGGTACCGTCTCCTTCAGCCTGCACCCCATCTCATCCAGATGCCATGACCGCTGTGCCAAAGCACTGTGCCACAACTTTATCCAAGCATTCATTTTCCTCTGAAAAACGGATGATAAGACCAGGAATGTCATCGGCTCGCTTGCCATCAGCAACATCTTCAAATCTAACAAAGCGTTCCCTGACTCCTGTCTCGTAGCGCAGGACCAGTACCATCTGCGCTGTACATCTGTCATCTCGTCTACCATAACAGCGACAAAAGGTGCTTTAATGATTTCCCGTTTTATCTCCTCTCCCATCACCTCAGCAGTAGCAGTGATAAGTCATTTTGTATCTTGCCCGATGTCACACTAAACACTTTGTTAATGGAGAGGTGGTGATGTAAATCCTTGTTATTTTCTGCAATAAAAAGCTCCAAATAGTTCCCTGCATTCCTGGATCCAAAGCTCTCATGTCCCCTAAATGAAAGTTTAGAGGACATCCATCCATCCATCATCAATACCCGCTATTTCCTGTACAGGGTCACGGGGGTCTACTGGAGCCTATCCCAGCTCACTTTGGGTGAAAGGCAGGGGTAGACCCTGGACAGGTCCCCAGTCCATCGCAGAGCCACATAGTTTAGAGGACATGTTTGCCCAAAAATATTGCACAGTCTATATCTTTTTAATATTTCCCTATTTGTATTCACCTTTTCGTTGTGAAGTCTGTTTCCTTGTGCACCAGCCCAGATAAACCAAGGATGGATTACTATGGGTAAAACTATAATAACATTTTTCTTCAAATGAAATGGGCATCATGTGGGATAGGCCTACATGATGCTACTCCTCCATTTTGTAAGTTTCTGCTAAGAGCATGATGGGAAAAAATTGCTTGGTGGGGAAAGAAAATGTTAAAACAATCTTGTGCACTTGTAAATAGCAACCCTGCAAGACTCACAGTCTTGGTAAGATCTCAGTCTGAGACTAGGTTGTGACTTAGATGCAAAGTCTTCTGATGTATGGGTAGCTTAAAAGCTTGACATGGCTTTCAAGAGTTTCTAGAAAGTATTCATGAAAGACGGAATTATGCTGCACTAAAATGTCATGATATCAGGGCTATCAGAGTCCCCCCACATTTTATTGTGGTAAATGTAATTTAAAGTTGAATGAGGATATGAAGTAATATAAATCTAAATGGACTGTATGTCAGGCTCATGAGATCAACTACAAGCTCCAGATGTTAGTTCACTGTTTTAAATGAGATGCAGCTGTGCATCGATCAGCAGCAGCTTTTACCAATAACCAATCAGTTCCTGCTGCAGTGAGGATCATATAAAAACAGCTCCTGCAGCCTGTAGGTTTATGTCTCTGTATTTTTGAGTTTTGTTTTAGTCTACAAGTGCAAGTTCTGGTGAGAAAATGGTTTCAAAGCTTCTTCACATTTATATCACCAGGATGAGGTAAGTTTTAATTGGTGGAATTTCAAAGAAAGCTTGTTTTGATTCTGCTGTTCATGTAGCCTACTTCAGGGATGTCAAATTGTCCTTTAGAACTTTGCCTTAACCTTTTTATTATTTTTATTTATTTTTTTTTTGGTACGTTACTCGTGTTGAGTAGCTAGTTCTTAAATATTGGACTGGCTGTTCTGACATGTATTCGTATCTCTCAGGTTGTTGACTCTGTTCCTGCTCTTTGAAGGTGTTGCCTGTTTTCCTCCCCAAGGAGGTATGGTCAGACAAATAATTCCAATAAAACGAACCTGAACAAGGCACTAACTGGACACTCCTTCTCTCTCAGGTGCTGCATGGTCCGCTCTCTCCAAGCCAACCCATCAGAAACCTACTGGACAAGCGAGTGGTTCAGGCAGTTATCCTGGATATTTCTACAGTGGTACCAGCACTGCTGGAGGTACTGGGTCATATGGTTCTGGGCCACAACTGTACAGTAGTCAGTCTGGAGCTCCAGGAGGTGAATACCAGGAGAGCTGGACCTCCACTGATGGGGAGGAGCCAGTCTTCACTCCTGTCCATGATGAGGACCAAGTGTACGCTTTCAAGTCTCGGTCCCGCTACAACCAGAAACGACTCCTGTTCAGTCAGTTCCGCTACACCCCAACAGAACCACTTCACCCCCAGGAACCAGTGTTCCAACACAGCAAGGGTGGCTTCTGAAGATGGTTCTGGTGAGCTTCCATACACTTGATGTGGTTTTAATAGCTTGTCACATGGTAACCCTGTCTTTCTTTTCAGGTCTCAGAGATGATGCTGTTAACTGAAATAAAGGGTTAAATGAGTTTGGCTTGTAAACTAATGCTGGGGAGCAAGTTAAAAGCAGCTTTGCTTAAATAAATATGAGGCTGCATAACAACCTTGCAAGAGCTGTGACATGACTGTACACACCCTGAGTTTTATCTGCTCTGGAGGTTGTCACTGGTCCTTAAGGTCAAAGGACTGGCTTTTTGGGAAGGAAATGCATGGCATGGAACTTTATCAAGTACACAACTACCCTCAGTATCCTGTCATCCTTGTAACTTCAACTAGAGATGAGCCCAAGGTCAAAACATTGGTTGTGTGTAGCCTCGTCTAAATGTACTTGTGTGAGAAGCATTAAACCAGTGGTTGGCCTGCTCTTTACCAGGCTAACTGTGCAGAAATCTCCATGGTAACTAATTTGAATCTGCTCTTCATGCAACCAACTGAAGTCTTTAGTATTTTGAATATATGTAGTGACTACAAGTTGTGTGGTTGCAAAATCTAGAGCATGACCCCTATAGGGGGGGAGGGGAGCTGTTGGGGACCTGATAAGAAATGAACAGGACAGATAAAAACATGGTTCAAAAATTATATCTGGTACTTAACTATTGGGTCAGTCACAACACAGGGCATCTATTGATTAAAATATCCAGAGACAGCTGCAGCTTGTCCTTCCAGGGTTCAGCATTCCCGTCAGACTGCAAGAGTTCTGTCATTAAACCAAGGCTCAGATTTAGCTTTGAAGTGCTTGAGTTTGTATGGAGCTACAGAGTCCAGGATGGTTTGGGAGTGAAACCAAGAACTAAGCTGCTCCTGTACTAAAGAACATATCAACCGTACAGAGCTGGTGGAGAGCAGCAGTGGAAGGGTTAAAAGTCCGAGCAGGAGTGCAAGTTTTAACTTCAGCACAGGAAAAACGGACATATTGATGTGGGGGAAACTGGGCCACTGAACAAAGCCACGTGGCCTAAGGGCTGGTCTCCCCCGTTGTCAATTTGGAGTCTTTCTTTTCAATGTTCTGAATGAATGAGGCAGGAAAACAGAGTTCGGGATCCAATAGAGCCCGTTCCTTTTCAGATGGTGAATCAACAGGATCTGAGTCGTTTCTGCAGAAAGGACTGAACTCTGCAACAAAACAGTGGGGTTCTATACACAAATATGACGGGTAGCTCTTATCAGGGGTCGGCACCGTTCAGCCCTTGTCTTTTGTTTTTCATCTGGCTCAGTCCAGTTCTAATGGTGTCAACAGAACCTTCTGTTCCAACATTTGGTGCTTAGCCAGCGATAATGGTGTCATGTATGCCCATTTTTTTTTTTTTTTTTTTTTTTTTCAAAACCAACCAAAACGTGTTTTTGGGTCTCCAGGTCTCTGCAGCTGTTCTTTGTTTCTTAGCGCCCCCCTTC
>JBAMYA010030299.1:0-16021 GCA_037176975.1 Arrhamphus sclerolepis | reverse complement strand
TATATATATGTGTGTGTGTGTATTATTTGTTTGTTTTATAGTCAAAACATGCAATTCTACAAGTCATGATTTAAAGATGTGCTACATAAATGTATAATCATGGTATAAAAATGTATAAATATGTAGTGGTCGCAGAGTCAGACTGCAGGTTGGCCATTTTAGTTGGTATCCATATCTGTCCCTGACTGAACCCTGAAACTGACTCTAGAGTTTAGTTTTCAGCTCCTAGTTCGCCAGGTGGTGCTGTGTAATTAATGATTTTCATTAATGTTATTAAATATGCATAACTGTCTTTGGACATTTGTGAGTAATTGCTAATAGCTAAGCCCTCTCCTGCGTCACTTGAAGCAGCCACAATTCATACATCAGCCTAGCTGTTTCTTTCACTTTACCATTTAATTAGCTGAAAAATGAATTAACATTTACAGAAAAAGATACAGGATATGTGCAGGAAATATCTGTGGCTCCTATAGCTCCTTGTTTAAGCCACTGGGCATTGTTAAAAGTCCCATAAACTGCATTTGTTTTCTCAGGCCGAAAAATGGGAGATTTAATGTTGTTTTTACCGAATATTGCTGTGTGCATTTTGACACACCCCATGGAACACCCCATGATTCTCTCTGTCATGAAAAAGCTGTTTTGCCGTGTTTATTCATGATCAAGTAGGCTACACTCTGATTGTTGTTGCACAGTTATTGGTTGGTTTACCGTAGCTATGCCTGCAGACGTTATCAGAGTTTATCCTGACATGGAGCGTATTTATGGATGTATGATTGACTGAGAAAAACGCAGTTCAAAGCTGGTGAATGAAGATAGACCAGAGAAAGCACTGGCCTCACCATTGCTAAGTCATGTTTCAATTACAGAGAAAATCTGGTCTTCTAGAGATCCAGCGTTCAATCCAAAGTTGGCCGGAGCCAGCAAGACCTCAATGTCAGCTGTTCATGGAGCCAAGGTCCAGAAGGTAAGCGGGAATCCCCAACAGAAACAGGGACGGTGTTTTACCTTCACCGTAGTCGGTCTTAATTAGAGCTTTTATTTCACTCTGTAAGTGGGCATATTGTCTTACAGGTTGTGGTTGTGATGTTGATGTGGTTAATAGCTCCTTGTTTGAGTGTCAGTGTGAAGTCTTCTAGAAACTTTCCATGGTTGGAGAAACAGCCTGGAGTTAAGAAAAATACATGGTTCATTCTTGAAACAAACTGATTTTCCTTCTTTGTTTCCTGCAAATTAATTGGTCCTCAGACGGAGGTTCAGACCTCCAAAGTCCAGCAGAAAGTGGGCTGGTCTTTGTTAATGTTGGAGGAGGATTTACATGAGTCTGTGTAAAGTGTTAAGAATGACTATGCAGGTTTTCTGACTGGGTCATGTTTCAGCTGAATATTTAAGTTTTGAAATTTAGATATGAAGGAGGTGATGATGGGATTTAAGGTTCACTGCATGTCCATCTGACATCCTATGTTGAGGTAAAACAGGATTTTTTAACTTTACTGGGTCTTTAAACATACAGTAGGAGATCTTTTCTGGAAAAATTTCTTTTTCTTCTTTGCTATATTTCGTGAAATCGTCTTTATACACCTATCATAAACAATTAACTCGCTCTGACACTAAAACTGGTGGTGAGTTTTCAGGGGCAGATCTGAAAGAATGGAGGAGACAGAGTTGTACTTTTAAATAGTATAATAATGTTTTTAAAATCTCAGTGACTCTTACTGATTTTTCCAGCATCTGCTCACCAACTTTAAAGGAGTAAGAGTAAAACTCTAAGTATCCTAAGGTCTTTTGACTTCACTTTAAAGGACTTTTTATGGTTTTGTTGCAGGGTTGTAGCTCTCTCTCTGAACAGAAGTTTCTCAACATTTCTGTTTGCCATATGCAGATGCATTTTAGTTCCATGTGTGCACAATATAAAAACAATTATGTTGACCTCCTGACAGCACAGTGTCATGATTCAGGAGTTGAGAACCCAGATGTAAGAGACCAGGAAGCAGAAACAATCAATAATAAGTAATTTAACTGGAACAAAAACAACTGTTTAAGCAGGACGTTAATAAACCAAAAACCAAAACTGGCAGGCACCGCGAGGAAGAAACAAATCAGGAAACAGCGGGATGAGGACTGGCATCAAGACAAGCAGAAGGACACCATATTGACACTGGCAAACACTCACAGGATAACGAGACATGGGTAGATATTATGCTCTTCTGCGTCACATGACTCATCCACAATGTCATAACGATGAGTTATCATCTTACATGTGACCTTACATGAGGCGCAAAAAAATTAGGTGCATGGATAGCAGAGCCTGTTCACAAAATGCTCATGAATAACTTCAAGGTTGTGGTGTCTCATTTAATGAAACTGATAGATCTTGGTTTGAGATGCGCTGCAGTAAATTAATTTTTCATTGCCAGCAGCAGACAGAGCATAAAGGATCAGTTTCACTCCGTCGACACACCAAGAAAGCCTGAAACGTTGGCAGTTATGGAGTCGAAAGTTTGCCACAGGGATGGAAATGTAAATAAATTCACATCTTGGGCCACCAAAGTGTCCATTTGATTCTTCTAAAACTGCTCCAAAACAGAATTGCTCATGCGAGCATCCAGCTGGCTGTGTTCATTTGCCAACACTTTGAAATAGTATTTAAGATTTAAAACATGTTCTTTCAGTGTCTGTTTTGTGGAAAAGCCATGATATTTCCTGAACCAATTAGATATTTCCTAAACCAAACTCAGAGTTTAGAAGTTTAAAAGTATCAAACCCTGGGTCTGTTATTAAATAACAGTAAGAGATGTAAGCTTTTATTCAGGATCAAAATCACATGAATCAAAGCAGTTTTGAGTTAAAAATAAAACTGAAGTTTATGGCAAAATGGCAATTAATTTTAGTAATTGGGACAATCAGTCTGTCAAAATAAATGGCTATTTCTTAACTTCGTTATTAAAAGGACTGTTTGTGCAGGAATCTTCTGGTCGCGTCCATAAACTGATGTTTTCACAAACCTGAGTCAGTATTTAATAAACTTCTATTAATATCAGTTTGCATCACATTTTGGTAGTTGGCTTGTACACATCACCAAGAATTTAAAACTATTTCCACCCCTGCTGCTGACATGTACACGTTTGAAGCATGGCCTTCATACACTTTCAGTGGGGTAGCGTCAAACATTAATTTGGGTTCCATGGGTCATGGAGGGACATTGCTGGCATTAAAAGTTGAGAAATCTTCAACTTCTGATGCTTCAATGCAGCCAGATGTTGGATATCTTCTACAAGTCTGCTGAGTTCAATCTGATCTGCAGCCATCTGTTGGAGGAGCAGCGTCAGAGCCATGGCTCTGTTCTGGAGGCTGCTCTGGAACGATTGCTTCATGGAATGAAGATCATGGACAACCCTGAGCATCCTCTACACAACACACTGATTCAGCAGCAGAGCGTCTTCAGTCAGTCAGATCTGCTGCTGCATGAGATCCTCCTCTGAAGAGACTCTAATCATGAAACTACTGCAACAACTGAATTTCCCATCAGGGATTAATGAAGTATGTTTGAATTGAATTTGAACCCTGGAACTCTGGTGCCAGACAGTGAAAGAATAAGCGTTCCTTTCCAGTGGTTCTTTCTGCTCTGCCAGTGTGTGCGTTGTCAGTCTCGTTTTTTGGGGTTTTTTTCACGTCACAGTTGTGAATTTGTTTACCGCTACATGAGGAAATGGAAGCGTGGCGAGTATGAAACTAAGTCCCACGCTCGGTGTGTGAGAGTTGGCAGCTGTGCCTTAATGCAGTCTTTTTTAGCCTGCTAAAACCGGTCATCAATCCTCTCTTGACAGTTTCATGAAGTGCAGTGAGACTGGATGGAGTTATTTTTACTTAAAAGAAAAAGTCTTGCCCAAGTACAAGAAATCAATATTTCTGAGGACATTACACTACAATTCTGTCCGCACCTAAATGACTAAATTTATGTGGCACACATAGAAAGCATAGATTAACCTTGTTAACCTCAGACTTCTGCAAGCAGCTGCTGTTAAACTGAGTCGGGCCGTGAGTTTGCAGCTGATAACACCAAAAGATTATTTGCAGCCGGGAGCAGCAACCTCCATCATTTTTTAGCAACAGAAATGGGTATTATTTCTGCTTCGACTACCCTCTATACACACGGGGCATTATCTGACTGTTAAGGTGCAGTTCGGAAACAATCAAAAGCTAATTTCATCACTCCCTCTGAAGCTTATGTGCTGGACGCTGATGTATTTCCCCGCGTTGCCAGTAAATTGAAGGCAGATTGAGGCTGGAAGATTGTTTTTGCCGTGGTGTCAGTCAGAGGGGAGGAGAGCTTTGGGGAGACCTGGACAGGATGGCGGGAAGCTGACAGCTCCCCGATGCAGGTGAGATATTGCTTTGAGCTCTGCGGAGCCAATAAAGCATCTCTGAAGTCAAAAACACATTTGTTGTAATTAACAGCAGCAGAAAACATGCTGTGAACAGAAGATTGATCTTAAGCGGGTTTACACGCTGCTAATAACAAGAGACAGATTAGTTGACTCACACAGTGGGCTTCAGTTGAACTGGTCACTCATAATAACAAGACAAGTCGTTAACTGTTCTCCGAAGAGTCCGAGATTTTAGTTTCACGTTTTACATTAGTGGCTCATTGAAAAAGCAGAAAAATACTGGAATTTTCTTAATGATGCACAATGTTAAAAAATGTGTTTGAGATCACACAAGAACATAACCATAGGAAGTAGGGGTGTGGGGGTGTTGCAGCACGCCCTGGTGGTAAAACATCCTGTAATTTTTTTTAATATATTTTAAAGATGAAAAATAATAATTTGCACTCTCTGAAAACACTTTTCATAGTCTGTAACCCCATGTGTTTGATCAATTAATAACAGAAACAACTTGTATTAGTATCTTGGTGGTCACATGACCCAGACCCTGACGTAGCTCTTGACCCTGACTGTGTTCCAATATCCAGACTTCAATGAGTACACTTAAACTAAGTGCAGTACACGCTCCGCACTTACTAAGTACGTAAAGTTTGGCAGGTAAGTGTTGTTCCAAATCGCATACCCAATAGTCCACTTACCGGACATTATGATCGTGAAATACAGGAAATTATTAACATGTAATTTAATTAATTAAATTAAATTTATTTATATAGCACCTATTTACGACAAGTCATCTCTAGGCACTTAAGAAACCCAGAATTTGTTAAACCACAAAACTTACATCTGTAAGGTTCGAGATCTGCAGCTGCCGATCCAGCTGCCATTGTTGCTGTTATGGTAGCCATCTTTCTTTAACTTTTTCAAGCTTAGTTGGGTCCATTTGACTCCGCCTCTTCCACTATGTAGCTAAGATGGCAGATGTGAAGTACAAAAAGTTTACATTGTTCCACACTCAGCGTTTTGGCCGTTTTGAGTACACCATCTGTGTCCTTTCAGTACACTTATTTTTCACCACAATCATAACTGGAACTCCCTACGTACTCAAACTGAGTATAGTAAGTAGGTAAATTATGGATATTGGATATTGGTACGCAGCCCCGGTCTTCATCCAGTATCCAACTAGCTAACCACCAGTGAAAACGGCACAAAAATGTATTTCAGATTTTTTTGGAAAGTCCGACAATAAGAAGAGATGAGAACTGACACACACACTCGCTGTCCAAGTTCTGAAACCACCATATCATCTTCAGAACCTGATGAGGTGCCGAGGAACCAAGTTTGCATCAGATCATAAAACGCCGCAGCTGATGTTTCAGATATACAGGAGAAATTCAAGAAAGCTGAAAACCTCAATAAACTATCCCTGTGTCTCCCCATCTCAACTTCATCATCTGAGAGAACAATTTCCACTTTGCAGCTCCTGAAGACATGTTTATGCTCAACAATGTCACAAAAATGACGCACACACTTTGCTCTTGTGCATGTGCATTAGGATATATTGGACAGTCTGGAGATCAGTGCCTTAATGAGGACCTTCGTCAGCACCAACCCAGAGAGAAAGACTTTGACTTTGGCTACATGTGTTATATTCTTGTGTTGCCTGTATAGGCATTACGAGCCATTGTTTACTTTCAGTATAGAGTTCAGTACCAAGGACAGCATGCAATTGTCACTGATTGGTATAACCGAGACAGCATGTATTTCTGTTGGGCAGCAGCTACACCTCACAAAGCTAGAACTTATTTAAAAAAAGGTTTATTACCAAAACAAAAAAGTCTAAAATTAAAAAATTAAATGAAACAGTCCATGTAAGACTCCAGTGGCCAGTCCACACGTCAGAGTTAAATGGATGCAGATCCTTGGACAACAAAGACACGTCCCAAGAGAAGAGTCCACGAATCGCCCTATCTATACCCGAATCATTTCAGCTGGCTCGTCTCATTGTGGAGGAGCAGTGACTCTACCCTGGACCTCTCCCAGATGGGTGAACTTCTCAACTTTTTTTAAGCTCTATAACTACGCTGATGACCTCACATCCAGTCCACAGACTCCCGCTCCTCTACGGAAGACATGTTGGTGGGATTTAGAAGATCCTTGAAATATGCCTTCAACTGCCTGACAACATCTCCAGCCGAGGTCAGCAGCAGTCCACTCTCATTCTACACAGTGTTGGTGATGCACTGAGTATCTTCAAACCAAAGTCACTCCTCCCACATCTGCCTCAAACCTTTGAAGCCCCAGCTCGCTTGGCCAATAAAATTTGCTTTTTGACTTCTAAAATGAACCTTTTCATGTTTGGGTTCAAATCTCTTCTAAAGTCTTCTGAACTGTTCATCCACAGCCTTCAAAGGTTAATGTAACATCTGTGCACAAGTCGGAGTTCCTTTGCATTGTTTCATTTTATAATTTGACCAGGTTCTCCATGCTAGTCTTATGTCTGACATCCTGCTAGCTCCTAGCCTGATAGGTCAGAGCCACATCTGGACAGATGCAGGGTCTGAAAATGAGCCATAGGACCTTCTCATCCAGGAGGTGGAACCAACTGTTGCTTCTCAAACGGCTTCTGCGCGCAGTTGGTCAGCAATACAACCAATCAGAGCAGCAAACAAGATGACATATTCAAAGTGACACAAAATCTGCCAACGGGAGAGTGTTGTTGAGATGCCAGTAGAATTAAAAGAATCCAAAAATTGTTGCTGCTTTTGCAGCAGAATTAAAGAATAACCGTGTGCTCAAGTAGTCCACATACAGGACTTTCTTCATTCTGTCATTACACCACTAGATGGCGGTGTGCGTTATTTTCTGCTGTCAGCGCTGAGCTGACATCATCTATCCATCCAGTCTGAAAGCCACAAAGAAGCTCTAGCTGGAAGGAGATGCAGCTCTACCGAGTTGTCCAGTCACGTTCTTTGTTGACCCAGTGGGTACTTACATTAGTAGGAACTCCTCTTTTTCTTAACCATTATTGATTGTCTTGCAGCTTTGAAATAGCGATCATTTAAGCTTGTTGTAACATATTTTAATTAATATTTTAACATATTTTTAATGTTCTACTGACTCACATTTCCCATCAGCTGCTGTCACAGCACCCTTTAACCGTCTCTGTTCTTCTGTCCTCTGAATGCAAATGTGACCCGACCAGCCATCTTCTCCCATTTTACTTAAAGCTCTTTTGTCAGAGTCCAAATTAAAATCTAGTGCATCAATTACATTTTTCAATGTAGAAAGGAGTCTGTTGAGTTGCACCTCGAGGGGCTCTGAAAGGTTTCTGATTCTGAAGTGTTACAGTTAGCTTTAGACCTCATCATCCCTCAGCTCCATATCTCATTATCGTAATGTCCCTCAACTTCAGGCTTTAAAATACTTGAGTTCTCTGACTATAAGACAGTTATGAGTATCAAAACCTATGTTATGCTGGATTTTTGAACAGAAAAAAATAAAACTGCAGTGAGATAAGATCACAGTCTGGTTCATCTTTTATATTTAGAGTACGTTTACATTTATGTGTGAGGTTCTTTCAACATAGTGAACATCTGACTAATCTGACACTTGTATCCAGCCTGATATATCAGACACATATCGAGTTGGTCTGAAAACGAGCCACAGGGTTTCCACATCCAGGAGGTGGTGGCAAAGGTTACTTTTTAAAACTGTCTCTGTACGCGGTTAGTCAGCGCTTCAACCAATCAGAGCAACGGACAAGGTGACGTTTTCAGAGTGACAATGGAATCCAACGATTGATGCTGTTTTATCCAGCAGAATTTAAGAATAACCGTGTGCTCAAACGTTCTTCGAACGACGTAACCATGTGTAACACAGCAGGCTACCGCTAACTCTAGACAGATATACATGATTAAGATCAGATTATTTCTTCAATAGTTATTTTATCATTATTACAAGTTTACCAGATGTCTCTCTGGTCTTAAAATCACATTTTTTTTTATATCAGATCAAAACTTTTTTTCATTAAATAACAAACTTTTTGACAAAAAAACTCAACATTGTTAAACTGACTCTTGCAAAATCACATCTTTCTGATGTAAAATTGTGACTTCATGTTCCAAAATTGTAAATTTTGTATAATTCCAACTTTGTTTTAAAATAACTGAAAATCTCAAATTTTGCAAAATCACAGCATTCACATCAAATCTCAACTTTGAGCCATAAAAATCTCTTGTTTTTGCTGCTAATGTAGCAGAGTGTGTTCATGTGGTTACTAAAAACTAGATTTTAAAAGTGAAAGAGAAAGATAAAATCTGGAACTCTGGTACTGATGCTTCTTTTAACAGTAAATGACTAAATTTAGGAACAGACACAGACTCAATAAGTAATTTATATTTAAAACAAGATGAATTATTTCTTATTTCTAGATCTAAGATCGTAAATCTTGGCCAGAGCGGGATATTTTGCAGTGAAGTGATCATAATGTTGAAAAGATAATGGGAAATGTTTGCTTTCCTGACATTAAATCACTACTGCTGATCATGCTAGAGTTTGCTGACTCATGTTTTAACACAGAATCAATCCCTTCTTCTTGTGGGACTCTCTTTTATCTAATTGCTCACCATCTCATCTGTCTCCCCACAAATCAGATGCTCATCGTGTGTTTACACATTAGTTCAGCTGTGCTGTCTGACAGTCCGCAGGTACGACTCATTACAGATGTGAGAATTACCAACACGGTGCTGCTCAGGCAGATAATGCAACTCAAATACAATCAGCCGCAGCCATTGGGTGAAAATTATCATTTGCAGAGGCTAATTACTAACCATAAGGGCTGCAAATTAACTAAGAGTAATGATATAGTAAGTTGGAACGATGATGGCGTCCTGATGGTGATAACGCAGGCGATCCCTGATGGTACCAGTAAAGAAGAATGAGGTGCTACTGTACTAGATTATTATAATGCCAATATTCAGCTCTACATATTAGCTCATCCTCCACTCTGATGGGCATGTACCAGCGCAGTGGTGGGATTATGCAAATAGAAAAAAATAGAAGAAACTGCCGGTTTCCCTGGCAGTCGACTTCAAAGCGGCCAGAACTGGAGATGGAATTAGTGCTCTGCCTAATCCCAGTGGAGGAGGAGGGCGGGAGGGAGAGCTGCACTTTATTAATGCACCAGCAACCTTAATCAGAGGCAGAAAGTGTGTGTATGTATGTGTGTGTGTGTGTGTGTGTGTGTGCGCGTTCCTGGAAGTCTTTGTATGTGCATCACGCATGTTTCCCTCCTGAGGTGTAATTACCTGTGGTGCTGCCACAGGGGCGTCCAGCTGCATGTGAGCACCCGCAGACAGGCCAACCAGAAAAGGAACTGTGGCAGTAATTGGCCAGAGTCAACCTGGAGAGAGAACACATGAAATCACAGGAAGAGGCAGAGGGGGAAAAACACAACAATAATAAAAGTGAAGCACAGTGGCAACATTTTTCCACGCACACAACAGCAGAAAAGTTAGTGCAATAAAAAGGTGATTCCACAAAGGGATTACATCGAGGTGATTAAAAGTAACAAAGGGAACTCTTGCTGAAAATGGTCTTTTTCCTCTTCAAAATAACAACATCTGTGTATTTTACTGGTTTCCAGCCAAGACAATGGTATGGAGTTTGACTTAATACAAAAAGGGTTTTTGAGAAAGGCCTTTGATATGAACATCTGACACTGACAGTGGGAAACTTAGTCGCTAACCATGAAGTTCTCATAAACCTCTTTTCCCCGGAGTCACAGTACATCAGGACCTGTGACTATGAGGATATAGTCAAACTCATAGTGAAGTTTGGCATCAAAGCTTTCTGTTATTCCCATCTGCAGGCACTTAAAACCAACAAGGAGAACAAAGAGAAACTGGGGAGCACTGGAGAGGAAGCATTCAGCTTCTGTACTTACGAGCTAACGTCATTCACGCTTCTACGGCATCAACAAATGGAAGAGAAACGTGGCCATTGTGCTTTTAGATACTCATGGTCAGTGCCAGTGCCATATGTGATCAATGAATCAATAACGTGCTTTCATAAATCCTTTTCCTACGTTTAAAACGCTGCTGTTTCCAAAGATACAGAAAATCAGTTCCTTTAAAAGATATTACTTCCCAGAAGAGCAATCGTAGGTTTGATCTTCACCAGCTCAGATAAACAGGCTTGGTTTCATGTTTACATTGTCATGTAGAAGGATTATTAAGTTCTTTCAGTTCAATGAAAAAGAGCAACTTTGTTAACTTGTATTGAAACTCTTCATCCCTCAGTTTATTCCTTCATGAGGAAGATCATAGCTTTCACCTGACAGAGACGCTGAAAAGAAGCAGCTGGTCTAAAACTGCCAGATAAATGCTGTGAAGTTGGTGTAAAATGTTGACAAATATTGAAATACCAGAACGGTCATGTTTTTCTTTTGTACGTATCAGAGCTTCTGGGATAACATCTACTGCATCTACATTTGGGTCCTCCAACCAATCCCCACAATAAAAGTACCCAAGTACATGACTTCCGTCTCTGACTAAACATGTTAGATGCTAATTTAAAGCTGCCGTTAGTCTCTTGCACTACTGACTTTTCTCCACCGTTGTGCACCTTTAAATGCAAAGCGAAGTGTTTGTGGAGACGCTTGGAGCAGAGACAGCTGAGCATTTGGACAAACTATGAACGTAGAGTTGATTGCATGGCACGCCTGAAGTGGTTCACGCACCCTGTAGCTTCAGCTGCAAAAACATCCCTAGACCAAAACCATAAAAGCGGAAAATTGCTTGTACAGGTCACATGTAGTAGTGGGAATACATCCAGTTATGTGTGCTGGTGTTGCTGGTGTACGAACATGTAATTGGCAAAAGCGTACTCTTTTTTTGTTGGTTTTTTTTAGGTTCTGCTCAGTACAATGTCTCTTCTGAGTGGCCAGATCTGCTCTGAATTCATACTGTCCTTGTCAGCCAAATGCTAATGACGCTGGAATCCAGACCACCAAAGAGACCCCAAAGACACGCACAAACACACACACACTTCCACCTGTCACGCAGTCCCCACAACATTTCCATTTCCAGCTATTTAATCGCTTCTGTTATATTGTTTTTCACTACAAATATCCAAAAGGATCAGTGGTTTGCAAGTTTAAAATGCTGTGTGTGTACCTGTTCCCAGCACCATGAATATCTGCAGGAACATATCCACAAGCTGTCACACACCCTGCAATCACAGATGATGGCAGTGGCTCTAAACTGGTGTCCTGCTGTCTCAGTCATCAGGTTTTCCTAATGTTAGTATTTGCCAGGTCAATTTTTTTTTGATTTTCAGTAAAAAGGTTATTGGAAGATCAGCAGGAAAAGGTGCAGTGTCCTATGTTTTCAGTGACTTTTCCCCCTCTTCCTTCTTATCTATATGCTTCCTGGCCAAAGATAAGGTTCTGCTGTCTGTGTGTTTGGAAGTAATATAGAGCACAATAAGACATTACTATACTGTATGTAAAACCATCGCTGAGCTTGCGAGCACAGGAGTGATTATTATTGTCATGCAGAGATTGAAATATTATATCTTTAATGAATTATAAACAAATAAACACACACACATGTAACAGGTAGAAATCAAGACTAGGGAGGTAGAGGCTTAAAGAGCATCAACATTCAAAACTTAAACTAATGAATGTGTGAATATCAATATTTTTATGCCTTAACTGAGTCACAAATGAAAGCGTTCAGTGTCTGAGTTCATCGGCTGTGATACAGACCACAAGTAAACAGCAACACACACACAGGGTGACAGATTAAATCAGCTTAGTTCCCTGTTTTACATAGGAGCTTAGTTTGGTCCGTCTCTCCCCTGGATTCAAGTGCTGTGGGAAGCCAGTGAGGGATCCAGTAATGGCTCATGTGGGAAGACACGACAGGTTATCTTTCTAAAGCTCCTTACAAGTAGGTCACAAGAGGCATCATACTTCATATGTAAGCGAATAAGGTTCACAGCTCTCGACACTTTCCAAAGGCAAATGAGAGAGATAACACTGGCAGCGGCTGAGGTGTATTTTTGTAATCAAAGTGGAAGAAGAAGGGGGAACTGGAGGGGTGGAGGCTGTCAAAAAAGACACTTGGAAAAGATCACACATTCACAGGAAGAGTTTTAAATCTGGTTTCACTGTGATAATTGGTTCTCTGAACATGTGAATAGATATGACAGGGGAGAAATTGGTGTAGACTTAGAAAAGAGGAGGAAATAACACAGAGGGTAAAGCCTGATTTATGCCTCTGCAGACTACGCAGGTATATATGCAAGCTTCAGAGTTAATAGTTTTATAGTTGTGCTTTGTTGTTTGAATCGCTCTGTAATTACGCCACCAACTGACAGAGGGCAGTGGAGGGTCTCCTCTGCAACTGTGCCTCCTTTTTTTAAAAAACAAACAAACAAAAAAGCACAAACAAAAGCTTTACAGTTTGCAGCTCAGACTTAGCTAGAGAGAAAATTAAATTTATCTTACTTGGGTTGGTGCTGATTAGTGTCATTTTAACAGACATTGTAGCGGCCCAACGTTCTACCTCACTTTAAAGCGACAAAGAAAAATAGCAGCAGGTATTACAAGAAATATAAACAAGAACAAATCTGTCAAGTGGGCTATTCGTATTTGCTGCAGTCATCTATGTAATTACATTTGGAGTGATCAGGTCACATGACCCACAGATTCACACAGAGAGCCTTTGAAGAACCTTTTTTTTTTCTTTTTTTTTTAATTGACCCATGCGGCGCCATGTTGCAAAGAGGTGGGACAAAGCTGTCAAAGTCCATGGCAGAAAAGTAAAACAAAAAAAAACAAAAACAATTTCAGTACCAGGCGGTAAATATGTTTAATTCTGCTGCAAAGTTGGACCTTTTAACATGAGGGTTAATGGGATTTTCTCTGTTTTGGAGCAAGCACCTAATTATGTGTTTACTAGATAATGACTTCTATGTTTGATCAGATACCAACTTCAGCTACAGATTCTTTTGTGGTTTGTAAAAGCAAACTCATATCGTCATTTACTAATTAATTACCTCATTGGTATTTCATTGCTTTTGGGAAATGTGGAAGCTGAGAACAGTTATATTTGGCAGATGCTGTATATTGTATTTCACAGCAGTGGCGGTTAGAACGACCAGACTCCTCTCTCGGAAATGGCAATTTAACGCATTTAGATGAAATTGTGATATTAGGTAAATGTAGCAATTTACAGTATGCAGGCACAAATAAGCTTCTTGAGATTTCTCTGTAAATACATCATGGGTGGCTCCAGTGGCTATTGCTGTATATTAGTCTTGAAACACAGAGTTTGTTGGCAGTGTTTACACAAGCAGTCACCCACGTTAAACTTTTGCATTTCTCCTCACATCCCTTACAAGCTGATTTGAATATTAAAGTCTACAGAAGGACAGATGGAAAAGAAGAAGCCTGACAAACTGCCTGGTAGCATGACAGGACTTTGGCTGTGATCAGTCTGTTCTTGCATAATTAACTTTCTCACAGCAGCCTACACACACACACACACACACACACACACTAAAAAAGGTGGGGATGTTACAAGATGACCTCACTCAGGCTCACATATTTAACTATAAATACAATTATTAGACTTTTACAGTATATAAACAAAGTGTTCCCACAGGTGACGCTCAGCCAGCTCCTCTAAGCGCTGGCCCAGAATGCAAGCAAGGTCACTTTTAAACACACACACACATGCACGGTGTGTATTAAGGCACCAGATGGATGCTCTACACCAGCTCGCATACATACGGCACTCATGTGACCCGGGCCACCTGGGCTCCGGAAGGTGACAGCGTGTCTCCGTAGGAATATACTCGCTCTCAAATACATACTCACGTATGCAGATATGGCCTCACGGTTGCTCATGCATGCACACAGAAACTGCCACCGTTAATATGCAGAAACCAAAGAGTCGCTCAACCTGCTGCTGCCACTTAACTGGTAATTTGTGCCTTTTTTTCTGGTGTACTAAAGAAATGCTGGGCTTTCGTTTGCATGTGTAATGACACACAGACTGCCAGCAGAGGTGCCACATACAGACTCTAATTCCATCAGTCATCGTTAGTCTGGAATCAGAAGCAAACCTGCCACTGCATCTGTTATTAGAACAAACAACTTTCAGATTAAGAGAAACTCAAACTGATTGTAGAGAAATAAGATTTAAATCATCAGGATGATGCAGTGGTGATTTCTTTTTTTTTCTTTTTTCTCATCTGTGAGCCTGCATGTTAATGATGGTAAATGGGTTATTAGTGGGTCCAATAGATGGGCCCGTGTCATCAGGGTCCGTGTGTGTGACACTTGAGTTTATCTGGCCCACAAGAGTGAGCAAAGACAGTCATACACAAGACAGTCATGGGTTTAACGCGACTGCCCGTTTGATTCAGTTCTGGCATCAAAAAGTAGAATCACTGAGGTGGAGAGCAGCTGCTTTATGTCAAAAGTTCATGTGCAAATAATCTTTACAACGAAAAGTTGCTCATTTTTGTTGAGACTCTTTGATTTTTTTGTAAAATGTGTGTTGTTATTTTATACTAAAATGTTGCAAAAACTTTATAATTTTCATCCAAAAGTTTTAATTTTAAGTCAAAAAAATTTGTGATTGTATGATAGAAAGCCTTGGTTATAACAAAAAGAAAAAAATATAAATAAAGTCAACAAAAAAATGCTTCTTTTTTTTCCCCAAAAAAACAAGTGAACTTCATTTTTCTGGTTTTAGAACAAAAGTCTCAATTTGTTAATAAAGGTCATAATCTTTGTAAAATTTGAGATTTTATGACAAAAATTCTCTTCTTTCAAAAAAAAAAAAAGGTCTGATAGTGAAATTTGCCATTTTGCCAACAAAATGACCTGTATTTAAAAAAAGGTTTAAAAAATAAATAAATAAATAAATAAATAAATAAATGAATGAATAAATAAATGAATAAATAATGTGATTACACAAGAAAACGCCTCAACTTTATAATAGAAATAAGAAATCTGACACCATAGTTGGTTAAGAAAAGAATAACTGGCCCTTTAATGGTAACCATGGGTAACTCCTGACACGCCTGGCATTTATTAGAGCTCTTTAAATAGAAACTGGGTGAATGATAAATGCATGGATGGATCGCACATACATAAATAAAACATTTATATTGACACATTCAACCTAACATGTTTAAACTGATTATCTTTTGGTTGGCAGTCTGTCAAACATCTGACTCTCAAACTTTGAACATCTGGCAACTGATTTGACAAATTAGGTCACATGGTTTAGTGAACTGCCATTCTGTTACCATCACACAGAGGAAAGAAAAGCCCTCATACATTATTCAAAGTTCATTCATGTAAAACAGATGTTTCCAAACGTGTCATCCATAAGGTTCCATTGACTTTGGTTTGGTTGTGCACGCAGTAAAATATACATCTATATATATATGTCACACAGTCTAATTACTGTGTGTGGATCACCAGTATCACCAGTGACCCTAATTTCCAATGTGCTCCATGCTTCATATACTTGAAACCTCTAAACCAGGGGTGAAAAAAACCCAAACCCCAGGAAAAGGGAACCCGGGGGAGTGAGGGTGGGAGCCCCGCTCCCCCA
>JBAMYA010030288.1:0-16021 GCA_037176975.1 Arrhamphus sclerolepis | reverse complement strand
GATGTCCCTGCTCAGGCTGCTACCCCCGCGACCCGGCAACGGATGAAGCGGAAGAAGATGGATGGATGGATGGAATTTGTCACGTGTTGTTCATGTGAGGTTGTCTTTCCTCTTTTTAAAACCCAACATGACTGTAGGTTTGCCATTTATGCTTTTTTGATGAAGCCCACTAGGTTTTGAGCTTTTTAAAACTATTCCCCTCTCCATGGTCCCCAACTTTCAAAATAAGAAGTGAAAAGAGTAAATTAAAGACTCAGCTGTGTCTCTTAAATGATTCAGATCCCTGAGTGTGTAGTAAGACACATCACAGTGTGCACACCCCATTGTGTGTGGGTCCTTGGATCTTATGCACAAAGAAGCATCGTCTTGAAAGTTTGTCTCTCTTTTGATGTCCATGCAGTTGTGCGGTGGAGGTCTTTGCTATGATCAAGCGTGACTGGGCAGATTGTTCATGTGTGTGCATTACTCAACTAAAAATAAAGCCTTTGTCTCCAGGAAGACCAGTGGAGTAGAAAGGCAACCTTTATCAGTTCACAGGAAGTTTACAAACAGCTGCTGGGGGTTGATTCTCCAGGGACCATTGTGGCCTAAAGTACTCAGGTATAGCAGAGAATGATTTATTCTGGGTGGTCGAGGGGAAAACACAAAAGCATCAGTGGAAATGACAGTAAGACAGGGCAGCTGTATTTATAGTATAGACAGAGGCAATTCAAAGACCATCCATTACAGTGTAAATATTTTTTGAATAAAGGTTGATGGCTCAGTTTATCGGCTCTTGTTAGAACTGTGGCAGCAGCTAATGAGCTGAAGCTGTTTAGCTTTAGTTTTGGGAACAAATCAGTAGTCAATACTTCAGGAGATAAACATGTGGATGAACTTTTCTAAATCTGCTCTGGACATGAAATCTTTGACCACTAATATTTGTTTAGAATGATGAAAAGTTGATTTAGTTAGTCTTGATGTGTTTTTTTTCAGCTTATTTCTGAGTCGACTAACCAGGATTGTTGTCTTGGTACCTCTCCAATCAAGCTGGGTGGATACTTTTATTCTATTTTACTTTTTGTTGCCAAATGCAAATAAGTCTGAATATTTTTTAATTTTATTTTTAATTTAGTTGAAGAAATCAGATTGTAATGGATTATGATCATTTGGTAAAAGAGCAGAGTAAATCTGAGTGGCATCTTCAAAGCTGTGGCATGTGCCATTTGACCTGGAGGAAACCTGAAGAGACCGTATAACAGTGGTCCAGCAGTCAACCCCTGAGGGACTCCACGTTACGGTCATGAGTTCAGATTTATGCTCACCCATGGAAATAACATAGCTCCTGCCTTCTAGATATGATTCAGTCCTGAGAGCTGTACCTGATAACCTTCATCCATTTTCCCGGTCTGTCAAGTAGGATTTTATGGTCCAAAGTATCAAAGGCTGAACTAAGATCAAGCAGCATCAGAACAGATGTTTTACCTGAATCTGTGATCAGGTGAATTTCATTAAAGTCTTTAATTAGTGCTATTTCAGCACTGTGTTGTCTGATGCAAGATTGATTAGCGTCTAAAAGTCCGTTTGCACTGAAGAAGTTGTTCAGTTAAAACGACAGTACAAAAGTAGATCAGGGTGTGATACATTAAAATATTTAAAGGTAATGATGCATCTAATTTTCTTTCTTTTAATGTTCCACTTTATTGAAACAGAATATTTCCTCTTTTTTTTCTATGGTTATATCCTTAGAAAATAAGTATTTATTCTCCAATAACGTGTTCACTAATCCCTAATAGTACCCGGGAACATCTGCTAAGTGAAGTAATTGCCTTTAACGGCCAGTGATTTCAACAAATCTGCAGTGTGAAATAAAAGTGGAAATGGCCTCCCACATTCTGCTTAAGGCAAACCCTTCTAATAGCACTAATCCTGTCAGGAAATGATGCAATTTCAGCTGTTATTTGTCGTTTATATGCAAATTTCCTTTGTTGTTGTCTTCTGTCTGTATGTCAAAAGAGGAATGGAGGAAGAAAAAGTCTCCTGTCAGGTTTAAGCTGAAAGCTGAACTGTGACTTTTTTTCTTTTTTTTACACTATTTCCACACAAAATTGTATTCATGTTTATTTTATTATTTTTTTCATCTCCTTTTTGATGCATTGTGGGTCACAAGTTACATCAGTTCTCCTTCGTGTTTGATGTGTACCTTGTGATGTGATTAGCTAAACCCTCAGAGGTCTCCAGCGTATCAGATAGACATACGTAAAGTCCTCATCTTTGTGCTGCAGAGAGGTAACATATACCTTGATAAAAAACGGGCTTCAAAGGCTCTCTTTGAAATATCAGCTGTTCAACATTGATAGGTTATACTGTTTGTGTGTTTAGCCAATACAAACAAGCAGATTTGTGTTTATGACGTAAGAGCAGCAAATTAGGAGTTCATCCAGTAAATAACACAACTGCTCCCTGCACGATGCCCAACAATCAATGTACTTTTTTGTTTGTACCTGATTAGAAGCACTGACACACAGTCATTGTGCACCAAAAAATAAACACATTTTCTCTTATTCCACGGTGACCGAATAGTTCGTCCAGTTTTTAGTCAATAGGCACATCCTACAGGTGCGGTCAGTGATGTCATTGCTCTACAGTGAACCGTGCGTTCTGCTTTCCTGGATACGTTGTTCATCTTGAGGTTTAACGATGGCGATGGCTCAGGTGGTTGAAGACGTTGTCAGAAGTTGTGCTTAGATGCATTAAGGATGGACGGGAGGTGGCAGAGGGGGCTGGAAACAGTCACCTGCTACTCAACATCGATACAACCAGCGAGACGGTTATTGATTTCAGAGGGAAGAGTTAGCTTGTGAAGTCCCGTTACATCCACGGTGAGCATGTGGAGACGGTCGATGAATACAAACATCTGGGTGTCAACATCAACAACAGACTGGACTGTTCAACCAGGAGACTCCATCTCTGAGGGAAGCTCGGAAATGTGCAGCAAAACGCTGGACATATTTAACAATTAACTGTTGTCTTTGTTTTGTATTTATTGTTGATGCATATATGTGCTGGGTTAGCGCCAACATCAGCAAAAATCGTTTTTCTTTTATAGGATTTTTGATCTTGCAGCACATTTATGTTTTCTTGTGCATAGGTGAGCGTGAGACAGTCTGATCTAAGACATTTTACTGCTGTAATTCTGTCAGAGAACTAAAATACACCAACAGTGAAGCAACATAAGACAGACAAGGACAGTGGACATAGTGCCCGTTGTTTGATAATCATAGGTCTTGGTGTGTAGTAGATGTAAATGAGCGTGTGGTGATGCTGTGACCATGTCAGAGCTGACACAGTCCAGTCCAGCAGAGAGACATAAAGCAGTATGATGCTTGTTCAGCACCAACTGATGACCACAACCAGAACTCAGGCTGAATCAGAGTTGATACCAGTGTGTTGGGCCACTGTCAGGCAGCAGACCTCCACCAGTACTCTGGATTCCCTCTTCATCCCATCAGGAACCATCCAGTCCAGCTAGTCCCGCTTTGGACACAGGCCACCACTCCCCCGACCCGACGGGACACACTTGCAACGCCAAGGACACAGCAAAGGGGCGGGAAGGGGGAACTCAGGCCTTGTAGTTAATGACAGCAACACCATGAGTAAACTGGTGAAGAAACCTGGCTCCAGCAGGCTGCTAACTGGACCAGATAGAAGAGGACATTACAGAACCTGCTGTCAGTTATGGAAAATCAGGACCACCCTCTCCACTACACACGTCTAACACACTTTCTCAAAGGGAACTTTTTTGTCATGAGGGCAATTACACAAAACCACACCTAAAAACAGCCTTATCATTATTCAGCAGGGCTAACATGTCGGACAGAGGACTGTCATCTCATCATTTCACAACTGTAAGGTCCGTTCTGCACAAAGGTGACCAAAGGCTCAAAACACAAAGCACTGATACTTTCTTTCCCTCTATCTCTCTGTCTGAATACTTCCTATAAGAATCTCAGTTCTGGATGTGTATATGTGTGTAGATGCAATTTTCATATCCTGGTTTACATCAAAAGAGTTTGATATCATCTTGGACTCATCTTTTTCATCTTCTTGGACCAGAGGCATCTCTTCCAATCCCCAAGCTTTCATGAATGGATGAAGTGAGTCACCGTACCGAATAGCAGGTGTTAAATGCATTTTCACTCTTGGGCATTCCAGGACGTTTGGAGGAGCTACCTGTCTGCCTTCCTGCCACTCTCTTTGCTCACCTTCAGGTCTTCAGTGGAGGCCGGATCGATGGTGCAACAGGATGAAAATGAGTGGAAAATATCCAAACCCTCTATCCATCATCGCTCTCCAAAAATAGTGACAGCAGCTGTGGCGCTGGCCCGATGCATGCTGGGTTATTTTATTACCGACCCTGAGACAAGACAGACTAAGGGAGGGATGTCACAAGACTCTTTACCATTACAGAGCAGGTTTTTATTTTATTTTCTCAACCAGCTATGCTGCAGACTTGGTCATAAAAAAAGGTGAATTTTTCACAAAATTTGTGACTTTTATCACAAAATTGAGGCTTTCATAATAAAAATCACAATTTGTTTCTGTTTTTTGTGAAAAAAAGTGTTTATTAGTAAATGTGAGGTCAGTTTACAAACTTCTCTATCAAATGACTACAAGCATACACAAGATGGAAATGTAGCACCCAGTCACAACCCACCCACACCCAGAATGCATCCACTCAAAAAATTCATATTGAAGGAAAAAAAAGAAGAAATAATCCAGCCTCATGAACGCCTGCCAGTCGGCAAGGGGATGTAGACACCCAACAGAAAATCACAACGTTCCCAAACAGACAGACAGACAGACAGACAGACAGACAGACAGACAGCAGGGAAAACTTCAGAAAAACAGGGAGCTGTAATGAGTGACACAATGAGATCACCCCAGTAGCTCATTTACAGTCAGCTGCCATCACCCAGCTGTTTAAGGCTCTCTCAGTAGCTCCATGCACCCATGCTGTTGGCAATTCCAGGTACACTCCATCTAAACAAAAAGTAAGAATCCATATTGAGTACCTGAGAGGCTTTCCATCGTAGTACAATCTTCTTTTTAACAACTGACAAACCTGCCAAGACAATACGCTTATTCAATTCAGTGATATTCTGACAGATTATTTAGTAACAAAACTGGTACCAAAGCTCAGACTGAAACTGGTATCAGATTAGACAGAGTGGACGCAACACCAGCCCATAACTGTGCAGCTGGAGGACAATCCCCCATCAAAGAACATAATGGAGATTCCTTCAGACCCATGAAGTGAAGTTGGAGTGGGGTTAGATGGGTTCTGGTAATCAGGGCTACGTGAGTCTTCTCCTAAGCAAACCCAAACATCCCCCAAGTCATATTCTGGATCCAGGGCAGGATAGTCCTCCTCCACACGATTAGTCTGGAAAAGAAACTCCACCATCGTCAGGTTTGACAGCAGCAGGCAGAAAGAAGCGCAGACGTGGCGCGAAAGGGTTTAACAAAGAGATCACGTGCCAAGGACCTGCACGACAGAAAGATCTGCTTTTGCTTGTTTTTTTTGTTTTTTTGTTTTACAAAAATCTTGAACTCTGTCAATATTGAGATTTTTTTCTTGTAAAATCACAAATTTGATATAATGTTGACTTTTTGTAATAAATAAATCAATTTAAAAAATAAACAACAACAACAATAACTTTTTATTGTCTGAAATTGTTAACTGTGCTGCCTGTCTTGAAAAAGAGATTTTTAATCTGAATGAGGTTATTTCCTGGTTAAATAAAGGTTTGAATAAAAAAAATGAAAAATATAAAAAATAACTTTTTATTGTACAATCACAAATGTCATAAAATTGTGACTACTTCACTTCAAATACAGTTTTTGGATGGAAAACAACTTTTTACAACAAATTGCATTTTACAACTTTTTTGTAAAATTTTGTAAAATTTCAACCTTTTGTCCTAAAATGTGATCCTAATCGTGAAATTAGTTTTGGCAAAAATAAGCAACGTTTTGTTGCAAATGTTCGCTAAATCATGACTTTTTGACATCAACCAGCTGCTCAGTTATTCCACTGACGTCAGAACCGAATCAAACCTGCAGTCGCATTGAAATCTTCTCCAAAATGTTCCAAGTTTCTGATTGTCCCTCACTGGTGAATGGGGACGAGAAAGTAGGCTAACGTGGCATGGAATATGGTCTGCTATGAAGTAATATTAGCCTCCCGAGCGCTGACACGGTGCGTAAACATCCACACGCTTGTGCATGCGTAAATGCACACTTGGCTTCTCCTCATGTCATGGAAGCAAACGGCCGGCATGTGCAGTGTTGCATCAATGCTGTGATGAATTACCTTAATATCAGGATTGACTCACATTCAGGCTGAGCATCTTCATCCTAATAACCCCCTGAAATTGTCCGCCTTAAATATGCAGGATGGATGGCACTGCATGGTAAATGAGGGAGGGTTGGAGGGGAGTGCAAAGCAGGGCAAAGAGATTACGAGAGAGAGAGAAAGAGAGAGAGAGAGAGAGAAGGCCTCAAATAATAAAAGACAAGCACCCGCTAAACCATTTTGGTTTTTAGCGCAAGAAGCAGCTTAAATGAGTGAAACCCAGCTGAAATCGTCAACTACTTTAGTTCAAAAAAATCTGGACACAAGAAATTAAAAGAAAGCAATAAATGCTAGATTCAATTCAACAGGAAGTGTGTAAAATAATTACACCCTTAGTGCTTCCATGGGAAAGCCCCAGTAACACCCAGGTGCTGCAAATGAAATGAAATGGACTCGTTCTTTTTAAGGTTCCCCAGGAGAAAGTCTCCACTCATCAAAGGAGCAAGGAAACAACGTTGGATGGCAAAAACTGCATCTTAGCTGACCACAGTACATCTGGAGCAGGATCCTCTGGACATGCAGCAACAAAGTGGAGACGTTTGGCCGTAACGCACCATAATACAGAATGATGGCACTCACAGGCATGCCGATGGAGGAGTGATGATCTGGACTTTGGACTTGTTCTGCAGAGACAGCAATCACAGCCTGACTGCTGACTGATAGATCAGACCCACATCCAGACAGATGTGGGGTCTGACAACAACATGTAGGGCCTCGTCATCCAGGAGGCGGGACCAATGGCTGGTTTCTACACTGCCTCTGCACGCAGTTGGTCAGTGCTGCAACCAATCAGCAACAAAGAAGGTGATGTATTCAGACCACCAAAAGTCAACAGGACAGTCTTGTAGCGAAGAGAGACTTCACGATTAAAGCCAGTTTAGCAGATGTTTCTCACCATTAGTAAATGAGATGGACCTCATCCACCACAATCCCTCAGGCCAGGGTCACACTTTACGCTGTTGATACGTAGATTGATTGATTAGTTCAGCTCATATTACATGACATGAAATTAGTTGACAATTCATTTCCAGCATGTTCCACTAGGGATTGAACATATACTGAAAGGTGGCTACAACAGAAATAAAACTGAGTGCATTTCAGCCTCCAAACGCAGCATCATGGCGTCATTAGCAGGTTGCAGCTAACATGCTAATGCACGATAACTCAAACATTGTCGTGGTGGTGTTTGTGTGCTTTGGGAAAATAAATAAATAAAAATATGTCTTTCTTCTTCATTTGAGTTGCACATTTTTCTTCCCGTTTCTCCGTTGTTGTTGCTGTGTAGACGCGCTGATGTTTATTTCATGGTGCGTTCCTATTGGTTTGCTAGCTGACAAAGATTGTTGAGGCAGCAACAGGACGTCGCACTCAAAGAAGATTTCTCCAAATTCCTGACACTGCTGACATCTGTCTCAGCCGTCTTTGATCGCAAGACACTTCTGTCTTTCATCTTTGCTCCTGTCTCATTGTTAGATCCACCACCACCATTTTCAAGCTACAATGGACCATTTTTACCACGATTGCCCATCTATCGTCTGAGACGGAAGAAATCGTAAGTGTGAACCCGACATTAGAGACATGGAAATCCAGGTCCTTAACTGTTGGTGATGAAGCCGATTTTATCAGCTCCTCCGCTGCAGTCATCTTATTTGTTTACTGTCCAGACTGCAACGCCTCAGCTCTGTCATGTTCTCGTTAAGCCCTCTCAGGAACTCTCTACAAGGGTAGGCTGATCTGACTGGCTCCCCAGGACTTTTGGGTATAATTACTGAGCTTCAATGGAGGGTAGCTAGACGGACCCGCTGAGGAGATTCAAATTTGCTAGATTTCTACATCAGAATGGCTGAAAAAGGAAAGTATGAAGGTGATGCAATAGTCCAGTCAATGTCCAGACCACACCTGAACGAAATGTGATGGGATCTCACGTCAGCCGTGAAGAAACAAGCTGCAAACCTCAATTAAATGAGTGGACCACAGATGCTCCACAATGATGTGAAAGATTGAAAATGTGACTCAGAACATTATTACTTTCAGTTGTTTCTGCTAAAGGTGGATTTAGAAGCAGTTAAAAACAATCTACATTGAATTATGTAAACCTCAGCAAGCCCATCTTTGGTACATAAATCTGCGCGTGTAAATGCAGACACCAGAGCCTCCTCTCAGCGTTAGCATCTGTAAATACTTCTGTAAAAATGACTCTGAAAGCTTTTGTTAGAAAGTAATCACCCGTGACTATTCTTCACTCAGCAGATTTACTGTTTAGATAATTTATGCAAATGAGTCCGATGACAAAGACGAGAGCTGACGTGGAGGAAGATTTGATGAAGGGCACGTTTGTGGAAGAGAGAGTAGAGGGAAACAAGAGTCGGGACTGAGATGAGTAAATGGTTGAACACAGAAGGAAACAGACAGCACAGTGGTGAGAGGAGGACCTGAAGTGTTTGAGAGGACAAAAGGATGAGAGTGAAAAAGACAGGAGGGCAGTTGGACGTGGAGAGCTGAAAGCAGGCCGGCTCACTGTAAACGCTGCCTCCCGTCTGTGTCTGTCTCTTAATGGTTCAGAAGGGCTTTCCTCCTCATGTCACGCTCTGCTGTGTTGGCGTCTGTGCCATTATGGTGGAGCGCTGAAACGGAGGAGTGAAGAGGACGCGAGCAGAGCTACAAGCGGCCCAACTCCTGATGCGGTGTCGGGAGTCGGACAAGCAGGTCGGAGGCGTTTTGGATGTTTGGAGGCGTTTTAAGCAGCTTGGCAGGAAATCACAGAGGCAGAACTTCAGCTCGCCCAGTGACGAGTACTCACGATACTACAGCATGTCCTGGCGCACTGCAGGAGCTCAGCTCTCCAGAAGGGGCACCACATGGTGTTCAGGGATCCCTCTATGTGCATGCGCTTAGTGTGAGGTGGTACAACAGCACCTCACTTTTATCTATTTTAATCTGAATCGTTATTCTTTGAATAAAGTCCCAGCTGCTGAAACTACATGTGATGCTCTTCATGAAAAAGATTTAAGATGAGAACCAAAATAACTCCAAGTTGGATGGTATGATGTAAAGTTACATGTTTGTCTGATTGTTTTGCCCAGAATGTTTTATAAGTAAGCGGAAAAACAAACCGGATGACTAAAATGTCACTTCTTGAAAATGGTTTTATCTCTCTGACATCGTCCCTCTTAGCGGAATTCGTGTCTCTGGATGAAGGGCTCGCTGCAGCGTTGGCTGCGACTGGAAATGCAGCTTCCTGTTAAATGTCAGGACACAGTGGAGGCGGCTGAAAAGTGGTGTCACGGTCCCACAGACCAGTTTGACATTGACTGACTTGTCTTCTCTGTTCTTGGCCCAAAGTGTGAAGGCTGCTGATGCTAAAGCTTGTTTCAGGCGCAGTTCGATGGTTCCTTCGACCTGTGACTACAGGAGACCGTGGGTTGTTCTAATGTGCTCTCTTGACAACACACACAACATTTTTTAACATTTGAGGAGGAAAAGATTCAACTAGAGTACAGAAAAAAGGGTGACGTGCAAGGTCAGCGCTCTGCTCTCAGCATCAAATTATCAAAAAATCTTTTGGATTTGATGTTGCTCCTTGTACCTGCCTACGTTTCCCGCCTCATTTGTGCTTATTTCCACATATTTTGTACTTTTTTATGGAAATGTTCACATTAAATTGACATCAGTTTAGAAAAAGTCTTTACAGTTCTGTTCAGTTCTGAGTCCTCCAGCTCAGTTCTGTGATCCTCTTTTCTCTGGTTTCTTTTATTTCTCTAATCAGAGGAAGGAGGAGACAAACATGGAGGGCTGCATACTTCCAGTCTCATCTGGTCCTCCAGACCTGAAAGAGCCCCAAACAAAGAGACAAGTTTCTGTCTCCTAAACATTTGATGTCAAGTGCACGCGAGAAAGATCGCTGGAGACGTTATATCTCTCAGCTGGCCTGGGAACACCTCTGCGTCCTCGTGGAGGAGCTGGAGGAGGTGGCTGGGCAGAGGGATGTTTCGACCTCACCGTCTTGGCTGCTGCTCCTGCGACCCGAATCCAGATAAGGCAAAGTTAACAGACTCTAATACTCTAATACTTCACTGTACTGGTGTGAGATCATAGCTCAGACGTGTGTTATCACAAGCAATCCTTGCTGCTCAGTTTCCTGGAAAGAATAAAAAAAGTAGTGGAGAATTACAGAAATATTCCTCCACCACAACACGGGGGTTCCTCAGTGGGGTTTCAGTCGCAGCTGGAGGGTAAACACTCTGTCAGTTTCCATGTCTCCAAGTTTAGACTCACTAAACACAGCACACCTCTTATAACATATTTATTTGTGTTTTCATGAGTATCTCTAGTGCCGGAGCAGTTTTGGAAGTTTCAAGGTGTGCAGAAAATTCCAGTGCTGCTCACTTGAAATGAAGATTTTTGATGGCAGCTGCACTTTCATCCTGCTTTGGCTTATTTATTTATTTATTTATTTTAGTTTTTTCTTTTTCTTTGTGTGTCTGTCAGCATGATTTCCCTGAAAGTTTAGGATGCACTTTCTTCCAACTTTTCTTTAACAGTTGACCACACATGAGGGAAAGCTCCATGCAGTCCAAGTCGGTGCTGTCTGGTTTATCATTTATTCATTCATGTTTTGGCTCTGTTGCTTCTGATGTTGTTTTTTTTTCTTACACAACCGCTGTTAAATTTCAACCGCCGCAATCTCAGCAGACAGAGAATAGAACATGAACACCTCCGCGATGGCTTGTTAGCTGCTCAGGTGGCAGGTAGAGCAGCAGCGCATCCCGCAGCCGCTGATGCATGGTGAGAGGATGTATGATGTCTCTGGCAGGACTGACATTTGTTTGTAATGCTAGCTGGTAAACCTTTCTGCTGCCCTCCAGGGAGTGTTGAAGGAGAACAGAAGTTCATGCCTGCAGCCAAATTGCTGCACCGCAATGTTTATTCTTTACTCACCATCTGCCTGCTGGTCTCCACAGACACCAGTTCAAACATCCATCCCCAAACCAACTTCTTCTTCTTGCTTTGTTTTAAATATATATTTATATATATATATATATATATGACATAACTGACTTATTATTATAATTCAAATGAGGTTCAGCGTGTGGTAGTCGAAATGCAAAAGAGAGGAAAAACAATGTCCTTCTGATATTTATTATAGGAAAAAAGCTGGATTTATGGGATGTAGTGAGCAAATAAATTCTCCTTCACCCCAATTCCCCACTGGGAGTATTTCATTTGAAATCTAAGCTGCAGGTTTCATAGATTTGGACCAATTTTATACTCGGGAGAGAATTGGTACTCAGAATGGTATTTTGTGGTCTCCACACTGTGAGCACATCTGTCTTCTACACAGGTGTACCGGGCCTCAGAAATGACGTTTGAAAAGCAAAATGAAAAATTATGGCCTCGAATTAGTATTTGAAATTGGTAATTCACAATAATTGGTAATTCATGGCCACCGAATACTATTCTAAAGACAAAAATCTTTTTTGAAGCTGCAAAAATGCTATTGAAACAGTAATGTATGGCAGCAGTTTATGTTTATATTTCAGATGTCATGTCTGGCGCTCGGTAGATGTTTGTCTGGTTTGAACTGAAGATGTCTAAAGTGAAACGTTTTCAGTGAAAGTGTTTTCAAGAAAGAAGTTTTTGAGTTGTAAGTCACTTCATTCATGCCCTCAAGCACAGAAAAGTTTTTTTTTCCAATAATACATGCCTGTTAAGAAAGAGATGGAGCAGAAAAAATTAATTGCATTTAAATTACACTCTGATTGTTGGAGCACCAACAGAAATACCAGAATGACTCCACCATTTTTCATTTTCCACTAATGGACACAAGCGTAAGTGATGGTGGAAGTCATCAGGTCAACTTTATTTGCAAATGTATTTCTATTACATTAACCTTTTACATGTTTGCATTTATTAATTTACTCTCTCTAAGAGCTGGCTTCTCACCAGCTGCTGAACACGTCAAACATCTGACAACACGTTATTAAAACACGTAAAGAAGCGCCTAATGAGGACAAAACTGACAAGTTTTGTTGGTTCGTCACAATATGGCCTACACATTCAGACCTTAGAGAACAGCTGACATCATGAAAGGTCACGCATCTCTATACGTTCTTCCCTCCAGCTCCAGCTCTCACCAGTAAACCAGCTCCATAATTACTTCCAGTGCAGGCTGCAGAAAAGGGCTAAACTCAGGTTAAAGATGAAGCAGAGCAGGGAAGCTGGGAAATAAGGGTCCGTCTCCTCTGTCAAACTCTGGGAACTCTTTCTCTTCCCAGAGAAGACGGCTTCAATCATTCGTGACAAAACTGATGAGCAAAACTCAGACTTCAAGTGATGCCTGACTTTGACTCGTGTCCACAGCCATCCCTCAGCTGAGAAGCTGGAGGTCTCTGCAGGCCGCCACGCGGCTCTCAGCAGACCCAGCAGCGGTCTGGCTTTCATGAAAAGTTGTGGGACTTTTACATTTTTAATGAGCAAGAGTTGTTTTTGGTTTGTCTTGCTTTTTTGGTCCATGCAGGCGGCTTCCTGGAGCAGCGGGGAGAGATGGTGAAGACCACAGGATGTCTTTGGTCCTCCACAGCAGATTTATCCGATGCCCCACTGACTGTTGAGTTTGGGGACATTTAATCAAGAGTTTTAACATGAAAAAAACAACAACTCCTGCCTGCAAATTAAACAATATTGAGCAAAGCACGACAGCCTTCGGGTCTCATCACAGAACACTCATGCTGAACTGCGTCAGAGCTCCACAGAGCTCCCGGTGCACGCCCGCGCTGGTGCACGCCCGCGCTGGTGCACGCCCGCACGACTCTTCCTCCCCAGCCTTCTTCTGATTGGAAAGGCGCTGACATTTTGATTAAATGGGCTGTTAAACATTGTTTAATGTTGCAGAAAGATGACAGGAAGAAATTCCTCACTTTGTGTTCAGCAGATTCTTAATTGCCCGCATTTAGTGTTTCCCTCAGTTTTATTGAAAAATCTTTGGCTTATTAAGATGTTAAATTAAGAGATTTATCGTGATGGGACAGGTGATGTGCGAGCCCGGTGAATGTTTTCATCTTTTTACCGGAAGCAAACGTCAGTTTGAATATGTTTAGATGAAGACTCAGAAGTGTATAAAATAAAAGTCTTTCAAGAAACAACATTCCTAAATCAGGACTGTAGACCACGTGTGTCAGACTCGAAGCCTGCAGACCAAATCCAGTCTCAACATCATCTTACTGGTCCTGCAAGAGCACAAAGACAATCACCTTCTTATGACTGGAATGTTTCAGAGGTTTATGGCAGCTGCTTTATGCCAAAAAGTCATGATTCTTTTGTTTTTTTTAAGTCAAAATTCATGATTTTTGTAAAATTAACTTTTTTTTTTAAAGAACAAATTTTATGATTTTAGGAAAAATAGTTTCAATTTTTACAATGGTTTTAATTTTACATAAAAAATGTTTATATTTTCCAACAAGAAACGGTAATTGCAATTTTTTGTTCATTAATAAGAGTTGTTTTTTATGATTTTAAAAGAAAGTAAAGGTGATTTTAGAATTTAGATTTAGATTCTGTGATAAAGGTAACAATTTTAGTGACATTTGAGACTAAATTCAATTTTTTAACAAAAATAAATATATTGAAAAATTCACCATATCACAACTAAATTTTGTCCCTTTTTAAACTAAAAAAAAAGTCAGTTTTGGGAAATGTGAGAATATACAAGTTTACTTTGATTCCCAACACGTACGCTCCCTTGAAGGCCACTATGTGGTTAAACAAAAAAAGAAAAAAAAAGATTATTCTTAAATGTTTCAGTTTAGATTGTTGATGACTTATCAGGCATTTGGCAGCAAAAAACAAAACTAACAAAAATAAATTAGGTAAAATGAAAGCTGTAAGTTCTACGTTTATCTAATGAGTCATAAATTCACTTTTATTGGGTCAAAAAAATGATAAAAACCCTTCAACACACTGAATTATTGAAGAAGCTGGTAAAAGTTACACGTCCATGACTCAACAACCAGTGGAACCACCTTTGCAGGAGGATCTTGAGGTTGTTTCTTTTATGTGTTTTACTGAGGAGGAACTTCGGTCCAGCCTTCTATTACACTTCGCTTTAGTTCATCGGGGTTTCCAGACGTTTCCACAGCTTTTTCAGTCAAGCTGAGTTCTGGAGATTTGCTGCAGTGTTTGGGATCCTTGTTCTGGATCACAACTCTCTGTCAGGCCTATCAAGTTGTTGAAAAGATGGTTTCACATCAGACCACAGATGACTTAATGGTTCAAATCACCATCCCACCGCCACCATTCTGCTGGGATAGCTGGGATGACATATTTGTAGTGATGTGATTTTTTTTTTTTAAACCAAATGCTACATTGATAATTATAGTAAAACATATCCACTTTGACTCCTATTGTTTAAAAGACCAGCTCCAGGCTCCTCAGATGATGATCATCCTCAAGACGTCTGTGTTCCTGCACAGTTACTGTGTTTCTCTGTGGTCATTTCCAGTTTCAGATCAAGTTTCTGCTGAGGCAGTTATGTTTTATGAAACAATTGTGAACCACATAGTTGCAGGCTTCAGTTTTGATGTTTAATGATGCAGCAGCTGTGACTCTGCAGAAGAAGCAGTCGCCCATCGACCTGTGGACAAGCGCTCCTCAGGCAAAACACTAAACACTAAATACCACAATGACACAAATGTATTGTCACATGGGGTGGGGGAGGGGTGGGGTGGTTGCGACCACTGACTGTGAACACTGGATGAACTGTCCAGTCACGTGATCATAGATTTGTTCAAAGAGCCTTTGAAGCCCATTTTTATTGGAACTGTGCAGCGCCATGTTGCAAAGAGGCGGGACAAGTCAAGCTGTCAGTCAAGCATGTCAAATAACGTCCGGGCATCTGATGAGTCAGCTTTATTGCTTAATATAAATTTATCTGATTGTGGTAAAATAATGATAATATTAATAATAAATTCACCACATTCACAGTTGTCATGGATGTGACCACAGATAGAAAAAAAACATTTTTGTACCAGGCTGTTAATATGTTTTATTCTGCTGCAGTTGGCACTTTTAACATGGAGGTCAATGAGGATTTGCTCTGTTTTCGGGCCACCACCTAGTGGTCATTGGAGGAACTGCAACAACTAAAAAGTACTTCTGGATGAGCTTCACCCCAGAAGTGAGATGGTTGCTACTTGGATCCATCAGAGTATAACTGGATTGATTTTGGTTGTGACTTGCAGCCAATATTTACTTCAGTGAAATTCTAAAAAACAAACAACAAAAAACTAAATATATTTAGTTTGAGTTGTGCTGTTCGTGTTGCACAAGTTAAAACTCTGAAAACTCAGTATCTCCAGAGTAATCTGATCTCTCTCTCCCCTTCTAGGGTTTTAATTCCGACGCTGCTCAGGCTTTCTTCTCTCAGCACGCTATCCTGTCGTCAGCATGCCTCTCTTATCATGCTCTGTTCTCTAGAAGCTAATTAGCTCCGCAATTGTTAGCCATCGCAGCACTGGAATAGACTGGCGGGTTTCCAGAGTGGTTTACTCACACACACACACACACACACACACACACACACATGCACAAAAAAAATGGTTGGCACACTGACGATTTCTTTACGTCAGG